>OMLF01057521.1:2553-29891 GCA_900302615.1 Holocentrus rufus | reverse complement strand
TTGTAGATTTCCAAGGAACCATGACCTGCATCTAGAAACTGCATTTGTGACTCTTGTCGTAACCCTGAGAGTACAACACTTCCAAAGCAACTCCTACCACATACAGAGAGCAAAACAGAATACAGCGGAAGTTCAGCTGTCCCTCCTCTGAAAAACAATCAACAATTTCTGAAAAACTGAGCAAAACAACAACAACAACAGAAAAAAACTACACAAAAAATTTCTTGGCTGAAAAACTGAGTGAAACTGTTGACATAATCAAGCTGTGCCACAGCCAGGGAGCTATATAGCATATTAGCTAACGCTAGCTAACACCTATGGCTAACACCAGAAAATGGATGATAAAGTTACAGATTCTGGTATCAATGTTGTTTTAAATAAATTAAAACTAAAAAGACTCAAAGCAGAGGAATGCTGTGCACTGAAGGGTAGGTTTTTTTTTGTGTTCTGCTGACAAAATATGTGAAAAGTTTAATTTATCAACTGCCCCGCTAGTACTTGAAGAACTAGCTAGAAAGAACAAAGTTGTTAATGTCGTCTCTCCATTAATCACGAGGACCAAGTTAATGAAGCGGCAAGATTTGGCTTGGTGGTGATTATTTTATTATTTCGGTATTTGGCATTTTGCTAAAATCCATTTCACCAACAAATTGACTTGGTGTGAGCAGCACAAAGTGTCCACATTCACTGACATTTACATAGATAGCTAAAGTTGCTAAGCTCTGCCATGTCGACTGAAACTATGTCACACCGGTTGGACATGTCAGACTGAATAACAGAATGAAAACAAAATGGTCATTCAGTGTGAACATCAGGCTACAAAACAACAACAACAACAACAACAATAACGACTGAAATCTTTGTATTCAGTCAAGGTTAGAGCCTATTCAGCTCTTCAAATGTTAAGCCGTCCTTATGGGAGTTGCAAGAGAGATAAATCTACAATAAAAGCGAAAGCGGAAGAGCGCTTTACAAAATGAAATGCACAATGGCATCTGTGGGCAGAGAAATTTACAACAGGGAGTCTGTGCACAATAAAAGAAGCACTGCAGGGACTTGGATGAAAGACCTTGACCCTCAGATGTAATCCTTTATGTGTATGTCCATGTAACCCTATGTGTATATGTGTGCGTGTGTGTATACAAGCTTGTGTATTCATCGCCAAAGCTAACATGCTTTCTCTCCCAGAAGAAACACTTACTTAGATCAAGGCCTGTTGTATTTCATGGCATCCTGATACACACAGAGGTTTTAGGAGTCTTGTCACAACTTCCCCCAGTCCCATCCTCGGGGTGTTTGATCAGCAGTAATGGGCCAAGACAGCTAGGCTTTCTTTGATTCTTTTATTATAGAGTGTTATTATAGAGCGATGACTGACATGAAGGCGTGATTAAATGTGATTATGCCATCTCGTATTCTGCCTATCAATGTGATATGACTAATTGAAGTAGAATTGTTATGTGTAACCCCATTTTGAATGGCAGGTTATGGAAATTGCATCACAGAAAGAGTAATTGATGGTTTCATTGTATGGCCTTCCAGAGGTAACTGGGGGAATACGTAATGTAGCCGACTTCATACAGTTAAATATAGTTGAGAAATGGCAAGGGAACAGCGCTGTTTGAACCAACATTCATGAATTAATATTTATGAATTATTTATGAATGGTCAAGTTTAGCACAAGACTGAACAATCTCAGAAAGAGAACAGCAGAGTGACAGAGAGCGATGGGGAAGACAGAGAGGGATAGGGATAAAGGTTACAGATTAGTCCGGAGGGGAAACAAAATTACAAGTGGATCCACCCTGCAGTTCATTGCTGCAGCTGTACTTCATTAAACAAATGTCTAGCTACTACATTAGGGGATTAGCCTTACAGTCCACACACTGCTCCACACCGTTTCCCTTTAGTGGCAAAGGGAGGGAGCTGAAAGTGTTTTGGATGGCTAATATTGTTAGCTAAGGCCTGTGAGGCGACTCCATCACACTGGCTGAGGGTATTTAATTTATGCTGCATATTATCTTTCTTTTTTTTTCTCCTATTGATTTAGTGGCTCCTGCAAATGCAAGTGATTTTATCAGGCTATCACAACAGCACAACCAGCTACGCTAATTGCAGAAACAAAAAACATTGTCCTTGGCTGTTGTCATGCAGAGATGGCCAATAGAAAATAATGCAGAAACTCTCTAATTCAAAAAAGTGACACATGAAATAGAAATTCATCACTCCACAAGGCAGAGAATTGAGTGAACAGGATGAGAGTACATTTACAAAAAATATATAAATAAAGCACACTGTCAAATTCCCACAGAGTAATTGTAAAGGCTCTAAGTGGGAAAGTGAACAGGCTGTTCAATCAATTCAGAGCAGTTTCATTTGAGCTGTGTGTTAGTGCTTTGGTGGAACAATGGCCTTTGTCTCCTGAGGGCTGATAGCAGCATATATAACTGTAACTTCACTTCATTCACTGTACCTTCCCTAGTAAAAATACAATACACTTAAGTGTACTTAAAATATAAAAGAACAGTAGTAAGTGCATTTAAAGCACATTAATACCTTATGCACTAAATCTAAATATGAAAAAAGTGTATTTATTTAGTGTTTAATGTAGTCTTGAAGTATACTTTAGTACCTTTAGGCATAATTTAATCATTTTACATAAAAATATGCTATAAGTACACATAAATATTAAATTCTGAAGTGGGACCACATATGCTCCCTGTGTATTTAAAAAAAATCCCTGCAAGATAAATGAGAAATGATTTGAAAAGTATACTTACAAAAAAAGTAGAGTGAAGCACACCCAGCACATCTTAATTACAAATTAAACACCATTTAATTGCAACTTAAATACATTAATTAAAAATTAAATTAATTAAAATAATTACTTAAAATAAAAATATACACTTTGAGCATATTAACCTTTAGTGCTCGCACAAGTACACTTAGTATACTTAAATAAAGTGTATAAAAATATAATTTTTTTTCACCTGGGTCTTCGAGCACAAATTCAAAACCATCAACCAACGGATGAGTGTTTATATAGGAGTAGCTATATAACATACAGCAAGTATTATTTACGATGTCTAACCTGTTCTGATGCGCTTTATTTAATCGAACATTTGGCAAGATGTTTCTCAGCCTGTTACACTAGTTTGTGTTTAATATGATATTGTAGCTTGGTACCACAGACAATGCTTTGACTTAATCACCTAAAATAAAGCAACAAGTAATCCCATACCTCAAATACACCTTACCTCATCCAGAGGTTAAACTACTTGTCCAAAGCCAGTTCCTCGGCTCCCGCTAAGGCAAAGCTAATCCCCCCACATACAGATAGGCACGGTTGACTACTGCCACATGGACCAGCACACTCAAGAAGCCTCATCTGCTGCACTGCTCCTATCTCTTTTTCCTTTTTCTCTTTTTTTCCCCTCAATGTTTGTCTCTCTCTCACAATGCGTTGCTCTCTAACTTTTCCTAAACTTTGCTCTTTTGATTTAGCCTTTTCTCTTTCAATTTATTTTGTTCTTCATTTTCTTTCTTACCCCTTATCACTCTCTCTACCACTCTATGTCTCTCTCTTGCTCCCTCGCTCCTTCCACTCAAACAGCAGGTAGTCAGCTATAAGCCTTTCTGACGTTAGCTGATATTAGGTCTATTAGGCCCAGGTCTGCCTTGCCATGTGATTTAGGAAGCACAGAGTGGCTGCCTCAGCATTGATCTCTCTCACACACACACACACACATCCCCACACATTCACACACACACACGCTGCCACTGCAATCTCCCCAAACACCTTACCTTACCTCTACTAGGTCACAGTGACTGAGGAATCACAGAAGCTTTGAGGAAATTTGCATTTTTTGTCTACACTGCCTCACAAAGTTCAGTGTGTGTGTGCATGTGGAGGGATTGGGAAAACAGAAGAGAGGAAAGATGAGTTCAAAAACCCTTTTCACATATGCATTGTTTCTCATAAATTCCTTATCTGTTTAGGCATTAATATGTGAATGGGAGCCAAATTACAGAAAGCTGGTTCCTGTAATTTACACCAAGACAAATAACATGTTCTTCACTGACATATTTGAAAACAAAGCCATTAAAATAGCAGATCAAAATGTCAGACAAATGTCTCATCACCATTCCAACTCATCAACATTTGTCAGCAACTGTCATAAACTGTTAAAGATGTGGGTATGACGAAATAACTAGCCTCCTTGGGGCACACAGAATAGATAACTAAACATGCCAGATAATTAGCAACAGAAATCCATTAAAGGTGCAATAAGCAATCTTCCCCTTAAATAGCCATTTTGGCACTTTGGCAATATGGAATGTGATAAAATATCTTCTTTCTAAGCCTATAAAACCATCTGGATCATCATCTTAATTTATATTATGTAAAATGTACTGGAGAGAATAAGAACTAGAATAAATAATATAGAATAAAGTACAATAATAAATACTATTTATGTATGGTGTTATTTTTAGTACAAACATCACTGATTAGTTCTTTAACTTTGGGCAACAGTGTTAAAACTACATGCCAACCACAACAAAAGTGTCAATGACAGAATACACTCTCTCTATTTCAAATGTGCCGAGCTGCCTGGGGTAGCAGTCATTGGTTGTGTCAACCAACAAGGCTCATAACATTTGTCAGACAGGTCAAATTGGCAATGTTACATATCCCCATCCCCATTCCCATACATAGGTTTGCAAAGAGTTATTGTGTGAGTTTGGGTGTTAACGGCTTAACTTCATGATGTTGTGAACATGTTCACAGATAGTTGGGCTGCCCCTTTTAGAGTATCTGAATGTACTGTCTCCAGCTCCTCACAGTGACAAATGCCTCTCCACCACATCTTTCCAAAGTTATTATTTGGAACAGTATGAGAGTCAGACTCACAAAAGCTGCCCACAAACAATGCAGCCACATTTTTTTTTCTTTTTCTTTTTTTTAAAGATTATTTTTTGGGCATTTCTGCTGTATTGACAGTGACTGTGGAGATAGACAAGAAAGTTGGAGGTGAGAGAGAGGATGACATGCAGCAAAGGGTGCGGGTTCGATTCCGACCTGCACTCTTTACTGCATGTCATTCCCATGTGCGCATGCTCTCTCTCTCTCACACACACACAGACACACACACACACACACAGTAAGAAGTTGACAGGTAAACTGTCACAACCTTTGCCAGCTCAGGTCTGCACCTGCCTGTCAGCTTCCTGCCTGTCTCACATCCCACCAGTTGCAACTTTTCTGATCATTACTCATTTGTGTTCTCCTGTTGTCTGCCGCCTTGTCTTTTCCACATCGTTCTAGTGTTTACCTTGTGTGCTATCTGGTTCATTCTTACTGTCTGGTCTCATTCTGCCTGTCTATTCATGCTCTTCCTGTCCTGACCACCTGTTCTTCTGTAAGTCCGGTTCAGCTCGCTGACTGTTTCTCTACCTTTGTTGGGACTGATTCTATGTGTGACCACCTGCCTGATTGTTTACAAGAATGCCTGCCGGTCTACAGTCTGAGCCACAGTCTGGTCAGTCTCCGCTGTCTCTGCCACCAACAGCTCAGACTCTAGTGTCTCCATCACGTTGTCTCAGGGAAGCAGTCAGCTTCCCTGGGTCCAAGCAGGTTACTTCCAGATAGGGGTGGGAACTGAGAACCGGTTCCAGTTGAAAACCGGTTCCAAATTGTACGATCCATACAGTCCGAGCTTATCAACTCTTTTTGTCATTGCCAGCGTGTTTTTCTGACACTTGCACATTGCAAAACATCAAATTGTGCCTCTACGCTGCTGGAAACTGGTAACAAGGACAACAGTGCCAGTTGTAATGTCTGTAAAATTATAATTTCAAGTCAGGGTGGAAACACCTGCAATATGGTGAAACATCGTTATATGCAACATGGGCTTAAGGTCCAGGAATGCCATGTACAGACATAATATCACAGTTGCATTGACACTCAAGAACTGTGCATGCCTACCTTTTTTCCACACAGGAAATCGATCTAGAATCAATAAAGGGCTCGATAAAAAATTGGGCTGATAAGCAGAGTCGATAATGGCACTGGTATCAATAAAATCATATCAATTCCCATACCTACTTACAGACTACTTATAGATTCCTGTCTGCCTGCCGTGTTTCCTTCCTGTACACCTGTTCCCCATCAGTCTCATCACTCCTGGTCACTGTGTTCCCATCTCACCTGTCTGCATCGACCAATCAGCTGCCTGCCTGCCTCCTATCCTTCCTTGTTCTACTGTTTGCCTCGTACGTTGTCCAATTGGTTCTTGCCATCTGTTATCATTCTGCCATCCTTTTGTTCTGACAAGTACGCTTATAAGACTAGTTCTGCTTTCTGCCTGCTGTATTTGTACCATTCTCTATTCAAGTGATAACGTGTACGAGCACCTGCACACTGTCTGCGAGCCTGCTTGTCATTTTTATTAACATGGCTTCTGGAAGAATTCCGCCTGTGTGTCTGCACGTGAGTCTTTTCCTGATATGCGACATAAACAGCAACCAGGGTACTTGTTTGAGAAAGAGAATTAAGAAGCTTTTCAGCCACCTCGGGCAGCTACTTGAGCTCAACCCTTCACCTGAATAGGCTGCCTAATAGTCTCTTGGCTACTCATTATGTGTGAAGGCATGTCCTTGTAATGTGTGTTGACTCAACAGCCCAGGAGGAGCCCCAGTGTGTGCACAAAGGAGATAAATAACAGAAATTAGTGAGGAACACGGCAGTGTGGCTGGACTTGGGGCTGTGAATCTTATGGGTTGCCAGATTCACAAATTATTCATGTTCTGGTGTTGTCACAGTATGAAAGGTGAGGGGGGTTGGGGGCTTGATGCAGAGTGTGTATTGAGAATGGGTTTTGTCGCTTTCTTTCCTTACCTACTGTATTCTCTTTGTCTCTCCTTTTCCTTTTGTTTACAGCAAGTGTCACAGGCATCAGAGTGACAAGGGTGGCAGCAAAACTGCATAAAAGCATATGAAACTTTTCTCTTTTCTCCCTTCCTCCCCAAAACATTGCATCACTGCATCTCATTTGTCACATCCCATGTCTTTGTTTTGCTGTGCATTTTTCAATGAACAAGCTGGAAAAAAAAGCAACAAAAGAAACAGCAAAAAGTTTGAAAGTGGGCAGTAACAGTAATCAATTATCCAACATCTATCTTGTTAATTATCAATTAACAGTTAAAAGTTAATCTGCCTCTAGGCCCATTCCTGGGGGCTGTGGACTTTCTACAACCTGATAAACACACTCTCTGTGGTCCTTACCAATCAAAGGTCCTAACTTGTAGATATCTATGGAGAGAGCAAGGAACATAACGTCTAAAAGTACATCGTTGGCTGTAAAAAAGTTAGCCTATCCCTATGTAGCCTGCTTGTTTCTCCCATACGCACTGCTTGGAAATTGTTGCATGTTCTTACAGTACACCCGGCAGTGTGTCTATTTTTATCTGTGTGCATAGTTGTGCATGTGGCTGTGTTCTTTGTCTCTCGCCACTGGGGTCAGAACAGCTGAATTGCTGCCCATCTCTGGCCGGAGACTTATGTTCAATTTCTGCAGGAGGATTCTGCTGTGCATTGACAGATCTATCAATTAAGGATGTGAATCCCCATTACCAAAAAATCTATGAGTGTTACTCCTATTCCTACTGAAGACTCTGCTAATGAAGACTGTGATGCACAGTTGGTTTGACTACTGTTGACAAAATCCACTTATTTTATAAGTTGCCTTGGACAAAAAACATCTGCTATATGACAATGTAATGCAGTGTAATGGGTGGATGAGCTCAGTTCCCCCTCATCACACACACAGCAGTTAATTTGTGTGTATGTGAGAGCGAGGGTGGATCACGTGACAAGACCAAAAATGTGCTCTTCAGGGCTGATGGATGGCTGTCATCACCACCCTTCACCCACATCCCTCTCTCTCCACTCATTACAATTTGCCATGAGTGTGTTTCTGTGATATTCAAACTTTTTTTTTGGAACCCAGAGGACAGAAACTGCACGCGGCCTCTCTGAATGGAAAATTGAAATCCCAAAGCCACAAACTCTGGTATTGTTTCTGAGGTTAAAGAATAATTACTAGAAAAGTGGGCGGTGGAGCTGTGTGCATTTGAATATCTGAAGGGTATAAAGGATAAGGAAATGGAATTTGTTCTTCATGTATGACACCAGTTAATATCATCATATCCTCATCAATTCACTGCCTACATCTGAAAAACCTACATCATAGGAACAACTGCAAATACCATTTTAGATGGATTTTTTTTTTCTATGAACATAATGTGATCTAATGTATAATGGAAGAGATGGTATCTGACTGCTAACTCAGTTTTCATATCTTTACATCATAAGTCATAGTTTTCAGTACTGCTACATTACATTCGCATTGTAATTGAATTGTTCTCAGCCGTAACATTCACATTACCACATGTAGGCTGATTGCCCAAATGCATGCTCGCATGAAATTGTATTACTCTGTAATTTCATAACAACTTGCAAAAAACATTCCCCTGGCCCCACTGCGAGCCCACGCGCAGGGAAATGTGCAAAGCGAGAGCATGTCATAAATCATAGGTGCTATTTAATGATAAAACACTACCTGTGATGTTTTTGGACAAAATAACGGCATTTACTTACGACTGTCTTATATTTCACTATGGACAATTGATGTGAGGGAAGACGGTGGCTGAAGAGAATGAATCAGTAGAAAGTGGAGGTGAGAGACAGAGGGATGGAAATCTACATATCAAAGATGGCATGGGGGAATTTGGAGGACATGATATGAATATAAAACATAATATCGCTAGTAAAAATACAGAGCACAGTGGCTGTGGAAAAGTCATTCAGCAGACAGAGCTATTGTTCTCCTGACAAAGAGAAAGTGAACTTGATAAGCAGAATAAGTACTTTGATGAGATGACATGCCGTAATACATACGTTTAATTAGAGACAGAGAATAAAGGATCATATTCCTGTGAGTTTTGCTTGTCTGGGAGGACCTAAAGATGAATCACTTAAGAAAATTGTCAAGACAGACACTGATTGAAGTAAAATTTATTCATAGAGCACATTAAAAAACTTGGGTGCACAGTAGTGATAGTTAAAATAGGCCCACTGATGTATAGTGAACAATACTATTGGCTGAACAGAACACCAAGGCTTTAACCTATGTCAAACTGCAATCGAAAGAAACAATTTAGACTTTTGTCAGTGTTACAAAAATTGAATTAAGCCATAAAAAGAAGGCCGATTTAAATCAAATGCAAGCAAACCAGACACACAGCTTTGTCTACATCAGCTGACTTAACTTCGTCATTTGTGCTAAAATCCCAAGTAATCCCCACCGGGGGAGGCACGTTCACTGGCCAAGCCTAGCTGACATTATCTGTCCAAACAATCATGCACAGTTTCTTTTTTTCTACTTATTTTCTATGTGTGAAGTTGGAGTTGGAGGAGAAGCGACTCACTCAATAACGTTGCAGAGAGTGGTAGATAAAAAAATTACCATTCTGATTCGTCCACTCATAGGTGACCTTGTACAATTTGCACTTCCTCTTCTTCAGAATCGGTCTGTATGCAAAAATGTATGGCTGAATTACACCTATATTACCTCTTGCCATTATGTAGCATAGCCTACAGAGGCAAAACAGAAAACAAGCGGAGGTTTGTGTGGGCAGAGTCAAAGGTGAGCTCATATGCACTTGGTGGAGATTTGAATGGGGGTGGGGATTATTTGCATATTCATAGATCCGCACATACTAAATGAGGGCAAAGGTGTAGAGTTACATCTAAGCCATTTTAAGTCATGAAGGGATTTTTTTCATGGGAAAAACATATTAATATGTAATTTTGTTGAACAGAGATGAGTTTTATCAGTGCCGGGAATGATTCTTAAAAATGCAAAATGTGTGTTGTACCTAACCGTAGCTTCATTTATTGTGTTTTCTGTGCCAATTTATCTGAAAATTTAACTACACTTATGCTCGATTTACCCAGTAAAGGTCACTGAAATATTTAAACCTAGACTACTGGGCCGCTTCCATAACAGTATCTTTTCAAAAATCCAATGACATTGTCCTAACATATAACTTACAAGACAAGCTGTGACTGTCAGCAAATCAATAACTACATGTACAATATCTGCAAAATGCAAATGTGCAGGTTATAGAACATGAGTACAAATAAAGAGTGTTGCTTCGCATTTATGACAGTGTGTCCTTGTTCGGAATCAACCCCAAATCACACTTTAATGCAGTAATATCCTTTCTCTCAACAAGTTTTCATTTTGAGCTGCACAAGGAATAAGGACTAGAATTTTAACGGTGTAAACTTAGCATATTTCACTTTTCCAATTTCCTTTTGAATCATGACAAGGTAAAGACAAGTCGGTAAGGGAACATTCTGTAACCTGGAACATTCAGTGATTTTTTCTCAGCTGAAAATGGAAACACAATGGTTCACATCACTTGTATAGTCGCCTACACATGAGGGAAATATGTGGTAGTGACCTGCTGTTTTGCCTATAATCTCTCGTCTGCCTGTCTTATGTATGTATAAAATCTACCCTTGTTGGCAGTGATTTGAAAAGCCCAGCCTGCGCCAGTTAACACATGCATCATCCATTAGACCTTTCCTGTTTGGGTAGCTGAGAGTGCCTGCAAGGCATCCCTAAGGCATATTCCAGGACAGCTGCTGAAACAACTGTGTGCCAGTGTATTAAATCCTAATTAACTTCATAACAGTAACTTTCGGGGACTATGCTGCCAGAGAAATTTTGCTCTAATAGTGATAAATTGTGATATTTTAGACTACTTAGGATTCAGCGTCATTCAAAACTGATGCAGTTAAAGGAAAACAGTATTAAGAGTAGCAGTTGGCATTGCCTAAAAGCATCCTACTATTTTTTTCAAGCTTATCTTCACTGCTCCAAAAAACATGATGCTACATCTCTGTATATGAAAATACCTTTGGTTGTAGCCAAGGTGATCTATACAGAAGTAAATGGGCTCAAACCCTTTTAAAACAGACTTTGCTCAACCTCAATTGACTTCTTGGTGACGGGTAATCTTGAAACATTTATAAATAGTCCATAAACAGTTAATAGATGCTATCCAACACACTATAACATAGTGGTAAACACATATAAGGATAACATGAACATTGATGAACATGTTTTAAGAGATAAATTTTAAATTTACGCTTATAAGTTCTTACCATTATTTGGTTAACTGTTTACCCACCATTTATGAAATTGTCAGGTCTCAAATGAATGTAATAAAATCATTTGTCATGAAATTAGTGATGTAATCTTTCTAATGATGACATATTTCTTTTACAACAAATGAAAAAAAATCCCACCAGTGCAACACAGTCACCAAAATATGAAACCGATTTTATCAAACAAGAAAAAAATTTAGATGTGGTTTGTTCAGTGTTTTCATGAATAAGCAGTATCTAGTTGGCTATATACTTCATAGAAGTCCTTGTTCAGATCAACATGTGTTAGGAGGACCAGACCCTGAGACCCTGACTCATGTGGCTCTGTATAGGCCAGCATAATTAGTGTGACCCGCTTTGCCAATAAGTATGTTTGTATTTCATGCTAATAAAGCCCATTTGAATTGAGAGAGTGTGAGAGACAGAGAGATAGAGAGAATAAAAGAGAGGCAGAGAGAGGCAGAAAGAGAATGGAAAAAGCGAGACGCACGTATGTCTCGGTATATCTTTCCACAGACAGATCCTCCTCACCTCTCTTTGATCATAGCAGCATCGCACTGCAGGTAGTATGTGGTTTTATTATGAGAGTAAGCTGGCTGACAGTGTAGAGGAAGTGCCAGGGGGTCACTTTCAATCCTCACATAAACATCTCTCTCTCATCTCCCTCTTGCTCATGCACGCACACGCCGCACACACGCATACACACGTTTTGCACATAGATCCAGCGCCCTACAGGCAAACTTAAACCACTGAGTGTCAGGGTTGCTCCACTGAGAATCTCGAGCCCTCATATGTCTCCTACAACCCACCGCTGATAAAAGAGGACAGTTACTCTTGTTGATGCTTCCTCAGAGACACGGGGAAATGGAAGCAGTTGAAATGTGAAAGCAAAGTTCTCAACGGAGGATTATAAACGCAATCCACACTGCTGCTGGAGGGAAATGAAAAAAGAAAACCATGGATTTTTGTCCAGCTAGAGATTTTCCCCGAACACATACATCAATCACATGTCTGAAGACAAAAGGGCAGTGTGTGCTAGGCAGCCACTGACATTAAAAAATAAAATAATACAGCAATTGTTTTCCTGTGACTGTGATCTTGCAGTCTTCATTAAAAAAAGGAAAAAAACAAAGTAGCTGAGCGCTGAGCAGTATCATTAATGGAAAATATACCGTTTTATCTTCAAGGCAACAAATGGAATACTTCAGTAATATCAATGTATTAAAAAAAAGAAAAAACAAAACAAAACAAAACAAAAAAACACCCAGACTCAATGTGTATCAATGTGTGTTCAATTTTGACTCTGAGTGTGTGTGTGTGTAGGTGTTTGTGCATGCGTGTGTGTGTGTCTGTGTGTGTTTGTGTGTGTGTTCACTTGCATGTCGATGGAAGTGTACATGTCATAGTGCTGACTCTTGCTTCTAACTGTGACTGTCTGCATGTCTGTAACATTATTCTCTTTGTCTATATGTGTGTGTGTGTGTGTGTGTATAGTATACAGTTAGTTACCGGAAGGTCATTTGGAAGATCTGGCCCAAGTTGACTTGCTGGCTCTTGTTGTTGTATCCATGCAGCATCTCACCAAACAGGGTGTCATTGAAGCGGACATCGTGCCTTGGGCACTTTGGTCCTTCACAGTTGTCTGACTGCAGGAGGCAGGAGCGCCCATCCGCTGCCAACTTGTACTCCTGTACACACCTAAGGAGGAAGGGAAGGTTGTCAATATAATTGATGAGAACACATGCACACTTCAGGTGAAGGCGGACATATTTACAGTTGCAGGCAAAATGCTAAACATGGCAACCTGGGTTATGGCAGTGATCAGTACATTGCAGGACTGGCTGCTGATGCTTTGCTGTGTAATTTAAAGCACACGCCATCAGCATTTTAGCAGGTTGCCATGATGTGGATATTTATCATTTCCCTTCCTCAAAAATGACAGACACGCCATTCACTTAATGGTAATGAAAGATGTAGGGAGGTGACACATATATGATGTCATGAGGAAATACTACTTTCAGACCTAATAGCATGCTTGCACTCTTTGGGGAAAAGGTGGGGGTGGGGACTGAAATATTACCGATGTTTGCCATCTGTTTGTGAGAATGAGGTTGCATACCTGGCAACATTTAATGCATGCAGCAGCATGTTTTGAAAGGTTATTTTTAATTCTTGCTCATCCTATTTAATCTGATTATAGTCAGCATTCAGCGTTATTATTATAATTTTATTTTTTTACGTTGACCATACAACCTGGGAGCATCTCAAAGCAGGGTGTCTCAAATGTGTTCAGGACCCATATTGTATAAATTATTGTTCCCCTTGGACCTGGACCTGCAAAATAAAAATGGCTGACTTGCTGAATTATTCCTGGGATGGTAATAGGTTTGTACCCTGTTGTGGGTCAAAAGTAGAACTATCCCCGGGTGCATCCCCAGGCATCCATCAAATCTCAAATAACTTTTCAATTCAATTCAATGGGATTCAGCTTAAGTCCTCTATTTGGTGTCTAGAGGATTATCATTAGGGATGTGACTAATGGATATTTTGAGAACTGGCTATCTGCTGTCATTAACCTGTTGAAAACCGAATATCTTTTTTTTTTGTACTTATCAAGTGTTCCTCGCATAATCTGGCCATTTCACATTTCTACATAATAGGCTATATTTTATTAGCCTTGCAAGCCAGAGGAAAAGCAAGGCTACTATTTTACAACGTAACTTGCAAAACTTTATTTACATGTAAAAAAAAGATTATGAGATGGTGTGTGTGAGAGAAAGAGCAGAATAAAACGGATGTTGTTCCAAAAAGGAATTTATTAAACATTTTCCTCCTGACGCTCCTGTGGGTTGTATCATAGGGTAAGAACAAATGACCTGTGGAGCCATTTTTTGTGGGGGACGAAACTTTGTATGAGTCAGATGTTTAAAAAGTACGCCGGCAGCTGTGGAAGAATCCTATTAAACTGAAAACAACTTGAATGTCTTTTCTTTTTGAACTTAGATGTGAAGGGGGCATTGTTTGTTTGAGTTCCTCAGTCAGTCTGCCAGTCTCTGCCTCACACACATACGCTTGCTTGGTCAGGGAATAGTCTAATTATTTTGTTCACTAATTTATCATTATTGAGGCCATTCTTTTCTGTTTTTCTTGCCCTGACGGGTGAGCTCTTCTGCTCTGCTGATGGGAAATTCATTTGACTGAGAGTGAATTTCAAATTGATGTCCTCCGAGTCTGTTCGGCACAGCTATAATGTGATGTCTCCTCGCTGCTCCACGCCACAGGTCCTCACAAAATACAACACAGAGAAAATTAACTATGGAGCACAGTGGTCAAACACTGAGAAGTCTTTGCATATGGAGGGTAGGCAGAGTTATTGGGTGGCAGTGTACAGCTGGGTGATAGCCCTGATATTGTTCAGCTGGGTGGCAGCTCTGGGAAAAAGCTCTTCTTGTACCACTTTATGCATGTTATGCAGTTTCATAAGATGCTTTTAATAGTGCAGCAATCAAGACTGACTCAGATCTGAGGAGACAGATCTCTTGAGACTCTTCAAGAGGTGCAGGTGATGCTGGGCCTTCATAACCAAGTAGGAGGTGCTTTGGGACCATGAAAGGTCCAGAAATATTAAGGTGGGGACACGTTCTGCCTCAGTCCTGTTGATGCACACTGGTGTGTCTCTGCAGTTACATGACTCACTTAAATCACATACACGCATAGGCTAGGGGCAACTGAAAATGCAGGGAAAAAACAAAAAAAAAAAAAAAACAAAAAAACAACAACAGGAATTTCCAAACCAAAAAAAAAAAAATCCACAGGTGTTTCTGTCCATCCTTAGACTTCAGTTGATTCAAATAAGTTATTTTTTTTTCCTGCCCACAAACCTCAAAACTTGACCATAACCTACGAAGCACCTGGCTAGCTACATGCAGGAAGAGTGACACATCAACTGAAAACTGACAAAACATACACTGTTCTGTTTTTTATTCGCTTTTTGATGAGAAATATGACATCTTATTGTAATGTTCAGGCTCCTGGGTGCAATCCAAACACAGTGAGGTGAAAGAACAGAATAATCCTCCAGCACTTACTATCAGACACCGAACAGCGTACAGATGGCTCAGAGCTGGACAACAACCTAAATATGACCAGACAGCATCAGGAATATACCTGCAACATCAATGCTCTTTGCACTTCGTGTGAACTCGACGGAGACATGCAGTGAGAGATGACGGCAGGCAGTAAAAGAGCGATGCAGACAGCTGCTGTGCCAGCCGCTTTCAGCAGCTAATGTAACATCAGACACGGTGATGGAAAACCACCAAAGAAGCGACGTGGATTAGAGGTAAGCTGTTTTTATATTAAATAGACAGAAGGCGTTCCATAATATGTCTAAATGGTAGTTACACTTGCTAGTCATACGGCAAATCAGAGAGCCAACCCTATTTAGTAAAGAGATAGTTAGCTATGTTGTTGTAAACTAAGAGCTGGTGATGTTGTTTTAACTCTGTCTATATAGAGTGAACAAACTTCTAATGCTAATGTCTGTATGCCCAACTGTGTGATACCAAGGTAAGGCCATGAAACTTCAACCAACAGCTTGGGCTTGTTTAGAGGTAAGTCTTGACTGTAACATCAGATGATAGCTTGATTGAAGGATTGAAGCTTGACCCAGAGCTCAGACAAAAATGCGATGTCTGGACATTCTTAGTTTGCTGAGTGCTACTGGCCTCTTCTTTGGCTTTCACAGTCTGTTTTATTTTCAAAGCAAAATTTTATGTAACACTGATGCTTTTACTTGAATACTGGAAGGAGGCTGCAACTGTGCTCTTGATCCTAGTATCGACCATCCCAAAATCTATCCCTGAAAAAACCCTGGACTGCTAGAATAGTGTAAAGAACAAGAGTTATTTGACATTTGGAGGACTTTTGATTGACCTCATCAATCATTTTCCAGGACTGATTACTTTTTGATCCTCTACAGAGGTCTCCAGTGGAGTTATTGGTTGAACATTTGTCATCTTAACCCTGTCAGATTACTGTCCTGTTTGGATTCCCATTTGCTCAGCATGCGGAGAGTCTTTCAGCAGGCAATGGTGACTCAATCCATCTTTAATGAGCAGCCCTCCATTCATAGAGTTTGCTACCAAACAATTATATTTTTATGGTCATTAATAAAACCCCTGAGATCAATCCCTGTCCTGTGGGAGTCAGTGAAAGCTTATCTGAGAGGTGTCATTATCTCATACACCTCCACTCAAAAGAAGACTGCACTTAAGACTCAGTTAGAGCTTGAGGAACAGGTCAAATCCCTGGAAAGAGAGTTTAAGGCTAATCCTTCAAAGACCTTGGGGAAACACTTAGACACAGCTTGTTCAGCTGTGGACCAATTGCTCCCTAGGAAAGCTGAAACAACTATTTTTTTGCTAGACACAGACTCTATGAGTCGGGCAATAAACTAGGCTGCCTTATCACATGTCTGGCCAAGGGGAAGGTTGGAAATCAATACTATCTCATCACTTAAAGATTATAAAGACTCTAGACAGTATGTATCCAAGGACATTAACAGTTATGAGAGAATTTTAGCAAAAACCGGCAGAATTCATAAAATTTTTCTTGACACAGACTACATCTTGTTGCTTTTATCTTCTTAGCCCATCCTATAGTGTATGTTCTGTCAGTCTTAGAAGTGTTCCGTCTCATATCTGGATATAAACTTCATTTTTGATAAATTTGAGCCCATGCCAAAAGGCTGCCTTGACAGCCTTGATTTATTGAATGGCCTCCCATGGGTGTTAAAGGTCCGGCTTCACTTATCTAGGAGTAAAGGCGTCTCCTAATTTGAATGAGTTCTGGAAGCTGAACCTTGTTCGGGTGATTACTGCTATTAGACAGGATTTAAAGCATTGGCATGATTTACCCCTGTCTTTCATGGGTCTGATCAGTTTAATTAAAATGAACATTTTCTCCCAGGTTTCGTATTCTCTTCAAATGTTCCACTTTTGGATGTCTAGAAAAGTGGCTTGAGGGATTGAAAGAATGTTGACCATGTTCATTTGGCATGGCAAAAATCCTCAGGAGAGATTTAGGACATTGCAGGATTCTACTATTGCAGGTGGACTTCGCATGCCCAGTATAATTTATTGTGACTGGCCTTGCCAAATCTGAAGTTGGTTGTATGCATATTTCCGGGTCTCTGTTCATGAAAAAGTAATTTATTCATTTTGGGTTCAGGTAAAAACACCTTTTCCATTTTGGAACGGGTCCAACTTTTGGGAGGCGTGAAGACCTCTAACTTGGAGCTTCAAACCTGTGCTTCTACTTCATTTTACAGTTAACATATACGCCACTGGACTTGTAACACAAACCCACCCTGGCTGGATACTGAAAACGATTTGATTCAACAATTGGACATTAAACACCTCCCGTCTTAAGAAATTTAAGATTCACCGCTGCTATAAAAAAACACCATTAACACTACCCTAAATGACATGATATATTGCATTACATTTTCTTAACATATATTCAGACACTAAAACATTTATTTCCCAACGTGGTGTACAACCATGCCCTGTATTGAGGAATGCAGACAAGAAGTCACAACTTCCTCCTTTGATTCCTGCTGCTCAAGGGACTTTTGTTTCTGAGGACCAGTTCTCACTTTCATTATCAGTGGGTGAGCAAGGAATGCTGCCTCCCTCGACCTCTCTAACGAAGAGATCATCTATAACTCTTTCTCCATCTCTGGACCAACGGGAACAAAGAGAGAGAATAACGGCTCTTAAAATCTAATGGTCAAATGGAGATCATGATTAGCATACCAAACTGATAAAATATATATGCTTATTCTTAGACAAAAGAATGTCCGATTCTGAGCCACGCCTGTATGGCCAAACAACTGAGGAGGAGGAACAAGGCTGCCCCAAATTAGCTTGACCTCATGCCATTTACCAGGACATCCCGTCTGAGGTGGCCACCAAAAGTTATTATAAAAGCCGTTACCCAAGAATAGCACATTGTCTTCCACTTCACATGGTTTCCAGCTTCAGCCTCAAGCTTTTGAGATGTAGTCCATCTCAAGTGTCAAGTCTCTCACTGGAATCCACATCGAGAGCCAAAAATGCAGCAGAACACCAAGAAGAACCAACAGAGTCCGTTCCAGTCACTCCCATCCAATGGGAGTCCGTTCCGCTTGATTCACCTCCTCCTGGCTCTCCTGCATCCAGACTCGCCTCCGGCCTCCTGCTTCTCATTTTCCATCCTACTTCCAGCTTCAGAGATCTTCCCCAGGCGCACACAAGTATTCATCCAAACTCCATCGCTTTGCTTGAGCTCCTGGTGCTTCTTTTAACTTCATTTACAAACTGTCTCACTCCTCTTCAAAATTCTTCATTTCGACATAGAACAGTTTACTTCAGTCATATGGGCCGATCATTATAATCTCTGTACCGTTTCTTAGCCGTTCCATATTTTTCATTCTGTTCATATTCCATAATCCAGCCATCCAATCCCTTTCCCCTCTCCTTATTGAACATTACTGAAGTGGAAAGACAGAACGAAACTATCAATAAATCACCGGCTCAATCTAACATCACTCACTTGGAAAAACTTACAGTGCCCATAAATGACAAAAGTAAGTTCTCTGAAGATATGTGGTCCATATTTTTCAGTACCTTCAGGGCCGATTCCTATTCCCACATACCCTTGTACACTCAATGAATCAAAATGCACTGTGGAGCCATATTCAGCTAACCTACTAAATTTTCTTTTTTACGTTCTTAATTTTCTGATTTTTTTTATTTTAACTATTTACTTTTTATTACTTTCCCTTTCCTACTTTTCTTCTCCTTCCTATGTTATTTTGATAATTTTTTTTCTCTTTTTTTGTTTGTAGTTTCAATTACAGATGCCCTCGTCTGTCCTGCTGAGTGAGTGAGTGATTTCGTCTTGTTCTGTACTGTATTGCATCTGCGCTGTCAACAGCACTGTATTTCAAACTGTGGGGGGAAAAAGCAATTAAAAAAGGAAAAGAAAATATGTTAAAACATAAAAAGAAACCTAGAATGGAAACTTTAGGATAGTAGCGCTGTCTGTGCCTCAGCTGATATGGAATGGGGCAGCAGGACAGAAGATACAAGGACACTCTGGTTATGTGACTTTTGGCAGCTGTCTGATGTGATTTGATACCACTGAACTTGATGACTTGGGAATCCTCTGAGGTGTAGAGGTGGGTTTAGCTGGACGGTCCGTGTTATGTGTTCGGTTGTGTTATGTGATTCACTTATTTTTTTTATTTTATTTCATGTTCTGTCCTGTACCTTGTGCATTACACTTGTTTGAAAATCAATACATTTTCTGTGGAAAAAACAACAAGGCTACATTAGATTAAGAATACCGAGATTGAGTTATCAAATTGTGTTGATACTAAAAACAGTAGTACTGGTATCATATTCAAATTTTTGGTTTTGAAATATTACCTCAGTATCATTTCTTGTTAAATTGCTAATCCAAACACTCAATTAAAAGTAGTAATTAATAGCATTTTACCTTACAAAATATTAATATAATATACCTTATAACCATACCAAATATGTCATATACCAGTTGGCATATAACCAGTGCTTGAAGCACTTCTGCTTGCATTTTCAAGAACTCTGATGTCATGAGGCTTCCAATTAAATTTTAGTTGACCTTGCTTCCTCTTTCTGCAACCACATTCCTGACTATAGCTTTTTGATGCACCCAGACCCTCACAGAGGCACGAATGTGTTTTCATACTGTAAGCACTTTCATATGAATTAATTTAACATGAAAATCCTTGGACGGCACATACCTGGCAACTTTTTGGAGGTGAGCAATTTTCATGTGTTGGCTGATATATACCTCAGACTTTGCCAAAACACCTGAAAACATGAAATCTCAGCTTTTTTCAACCAGATCTTGAAGCTAGATCGATATGTAGTAGCACTACCGCAATGTCAGTGGAAAAGTCCTGCCTTCCCCCACACAGTATGGGCTAGGTTAAATTTTAGGCTAAATAAATCTGACAACCTTAATTGCTTTATAGCATTTCTTTGTGCTTTTAGTTATTCTCACCCGCAGAACATGAGCACATTGCTGGAACTGGGGTCATCCACCAGGGGCACCAGCTGCTGGAGACACAGCTGCTCGCAGCCACCATTGAAACCATCCGTGCAGTCAGTGCCCCTGGAGTAGTCATAGCAACCCGAGCCATCCTTCATCGCCCTCAGACCCTCGGGACACTGCAGGAGAAGAGAGACAAAGAGGAAAAAAATAAAGTGAGGAGAGAGTGATGGGCACAAGAAGTAGAGAGAGGGTGAAGAGGGAAGTAAAGAGAGGGTGAAGGGGGAAGAAGAAATAGGGTGAAGGGGGGAAGTAAGGATAAAGGAGGTAGACAGAAAAACAGGAGTGAGGGAGAGAGGTCAACATGCAGTTTAATGCATTTTAATCAGTATCAGGCAGGTCTCAGGAAACCAAGATAGTAAGATGGAAACGAAGAGAGGAGATGAGGTCAGTGGGATTTTAAACTGCACTCTGCAATTTTAGAACCTATTAACAATCCTGAAACTAATGTGTGCCTTGTGGAGATGTTTTGAGATTCAGATTCAGATCCAGATTCAGAAAACTTTATTGATCCCCGCCGGCAAATTGCTTTGTTGCAGTATTCGTTTCTCAACATACAGTAAGAAAGAGGTACAGCATACTTAACAAAGGTAAAAACTACAGAGTTAAAAAAAAAATAATAATAATTGTAACAGAAGTAAAGTGTGCAGTGCAACCACAAATGTGCCAAGGGTAATACAAGTGTGAAAATGGGAGATAAAAATAATAAATTATAAGAGGAATGATAATAAATGCACAGTATAAAATATATCTATATCACGTCTCTGAATTTAGCCCCTTTTCCCATCCTCTCTATGGTTTCCTGTCAAAATATGTAGCACACTCCAGCTCCTCCCACTCCTTCCCCTGTTTACAATAAGTGCTCTGCCCCCTGCCTGAAAATTTACAATGGCAGAATCCATGAAGCGTGTGAATACAACAATCAAGGCCACAAAGGCTAGAGACGAAGGCTAGAGAAGGCCTCCTTACCTAAATTGACCGCAGGCCATTATGTAGCATACTTGGTGTGAATGAGGTTCATGGGAAGAGCATCTATGAAGGTTTTTCAAAAAGTACAACAGCGTGGAAAACTTTAAAAGTCCACTTTATGGATCATAGGGCATCTTCTCACCTGTATGTTTGCTTGCTCAGTCTGAATCAGAGTGAATTGTTACTTTTGTTTCATTTTCTATTTGGTTCAGTTCAGGTTCACAAGACACAAATTGAAGTGGATGGGGAAAGAAGAAAAGAAAAAGAAATTGCTGAGAGGACATGGGGGAAGTGGCAGGGCCAGAAATGTACTCCCAAAAGTCTTTCATTCATTAGTCAGAAATACAGTGGCAGAGAATGTAAACAAACATTTTGCAGGCATGCATAAAAATCATGGAAATCAACCTAGCAAAGCGGCTGTTCTTCCCCTCTTCCAAAAGTATACATCACAGCAGTACAGAGGCAAGTCTTGGATAACCTTTGCTAAGCTCTGTGCCTGCAGGCCAATAGCCAAGCAAGGGAGCTATGAAGAAGTCTTGCAGGTTAGAGGCTTCCTTTGGCAATATATTTTTCCTAAGGAAGGTTATATGCTATGACAAGTGAAGAGGCGTTAAGCAATTTGGCAGGTTTGGACTGAAGCTTGGATTGAAAATTCTTGTATTTGTATATATTTTGTATACTGATCTGTTTCGTTACGTTTCTTTTGTTGTCTTTTTGATCTCAAAATCAAAAAAGGAAAAACAGGAAAGCAGTTGACATGTCTTCTGTATCCAGATGCTATGTTACGAATTAGGTTTAATCAAATGAAATAAAAAAAAATATATCTCATAGGCCAAACAGTTCAATCAAACATTTTTGAAGGTAATATAACAGAAATAACAGGCGTATTAAGCAAAGGTCTCACTAACTGGAAATGTGGCCTTGACTCTTTCTCGTTACATGACAAAACATGTACATACAACACAAGTATGTAGTCATAGAAGATATTTAAAGCCAGGTTTGACCATGAACATGTGATAGACTAGATGCAGGCGGTAAATATGCAGGCAGCAAGAATTACTGAGAGCAGAGCGCCTTCGCCATGTGGTTGCAACGGTCATTTTTTTAGGGCAAGCAGGGAATTCCATTTTGTGGCCTCGATGAATCAAACACATGCCACAACCAAGGAGAGTGCATGCCATACCTCAGGCAGTTCGACCCGTTATACAAGCCTCCATCACATATAACTTACTTCTCTCCAACAACAAGACAACAGCAGTGGAGAATACAATGAAATAGTTTTCTAACTAACTGCAAGTTTAATTGTGCAGTGAATCACAGCATCAATTCAGCATCTCCTGAATCACATTGTATTGATGGTCTAAAATGTCTTCGACACACGATGGCGCATCAGTGATTAGTGGGTCTGTGTATGGGTAGCAAGCCCCCTTTGAGAATATCACCCGAAGCTATCTAAGTTCAGATTTATGCCTGTGAGCTAAATATGGTGCTGTGTCACACATACAGTACAACAGCAACCATTGTATCTTTGATACAATGGACAGTATGTGCTTCAGTGGTTCCCTGTGTAGCCATAAGATATCTGAGGAGCTTCGAAAACTACTTGGACTGCAGCCAACTGAACTTGTTTAATTATCACAGCCACAGTGGGCATGCCCATGATGCTCTGCCGATGCCATAAACAATCTCTTTGCTGTCATCCAGTGTCTCTCAATGATACCGACAGTCATGGCAGTGATTTTGTCGTCTAAACTCCAAAATTTCTCCACGGTCTATTAATTATTGATGTTTCAGCCCATCACAAAGGGATTTCACAAATTGCTTCAAAAAGGCTGATCTGATCTGTCTTAAGTTGTGCAACACAAAGATGCTGTCTTTGGGGTGTGTGTGGGTGTGTGTTTGTGTTTGTGTGTGTGTGTACATGTCCCGAAACGTGAACACACCGCAGTGCTGAAAACAACATGCTATGTATGCAAATGCCCACTTACTAAGCTGCGAGGCTTATAGCCTGCAGGAGACAGGCCTCAGTTTAAAATAATTTGCATAATATAAATGTTATGGCAATTTAAAATGATTATTTTTGTTTTTATACCACAAGAGATACCAGATCCATGCAAATAGGTACTGGAACACAGGCAGTTAAAAACCGAGATGTCCCGGATCCTGTCAGAAGAGGATCCGACACAAATTAAGCCCTGGATAATTGTGTTCAAGCTACTGCACCCTGACATGTTCCCCACATTGAAAACCCCTTTTATGTATGACAGGGGCCTCTTTGAGAAGATAAACAGTAGAAAGGTTGAGATCGCCAAGTTAGGACTGCAGGAGCACATCAAATAGTAACTTGCCGTCTTCATAAAGAGCATCTTACTGGGCTCGCCATAAAATTCAAAGGCCAGCCCAGTCGACATCCCAGTTGGACACCACAACCTCCAACACAGACAGATATGCCTCAGTACCAGACCCAAACAGAACACCATATAAACTATACAAAAAGTACCCAACAAAAACTTATGTTGAGAGTTTCTCTGAAAAATCAATGTATCACGTTGGAGTGGTAAAGAGAAGCTAACCTTTTCATCCCCAAAGAACAGGAACCCCGGAATATCAATCAGCTGAGAAGCGCTGCCCTACTGAATGTGGAGGGGATGATAAATCAGCTTCACCCTTGACTTCCACCACATACTACCCATCATCAAAAACCTGACAGTCCTCTACTCTGGGGACTGAAAGACCTGCTATTTGATACAGGATTGCATGACTAGTTGGCAGCAGCTTAAAAAGAGAATAGCAATGGGACGGGATGTGGCTCTTCCATTTTGTTTATTGCTCCTTTTGAGTTCATTCTAATACATGCAAGGCAACATGGTACTTGGACCACAAGATAACACCTGCGGTCCAAACACAGGACACAGACTGCCAGCCTTGCAGACCTACATGGATAATCGTTTGTAGCGCTGTGAACCTAGGAGCCAGAGCGTCCTCCCACAAAGAACGACTCCACAGGTCATTTGTTCCAATCCTAACGACCGAACAGGAACGTTTCCTAAATTAGCGACCCTACTGGCGGTAAGCGACCTAGTAGAAAGAGCGTGACGGTCTGAGTAGGGAGGAGGTCAACACAACACAGGACTTTCATGTAGGAGACCAGTGTTCCCAATCCCGAGTGAAGCGAGACTTGTGTTTGTTTCTGGGTGTTAAGGTTTCACTTTCGGTTTTGTTTTTGTATGTTTATTATTGTGACCATGACGATGAAGGTCCTTCCCATAACCTTACCTTAAACGTCCTTTTCCTAAACTTAACCGAGTCGTTTTGGTGCCTAAAACATAACCAAATGCCGACCGTTTTGAGAGTCCTCTGTGTCATAATCTCTGAGCTGCATTAGACGGTAGCAACAATCAACGTATGTGGCTGTCTCGGTTGGAGGATGTGTTGTCGGAGCACATGGTATAGCTGGGTTTGTTGAGAGCTTTTCAGGAAACTATATATGCAGATTTTGTCTTGTACATAAGTCTAAAATCCAGTCAAAAATCCTTGGTCTGGTGTGTTCTTAAGAACAGAGGAATTTTAGAAAGCACACTTTACATTGGTATGGGAGAATGCAACCAGGAGTTAAACGAGAATGTTTTTTTTAACCAAACACTTTGCTCATTTTAATTTTCCTCCTGATATTGTACTTGACATTTTTGAGGGCATCATACCTCTGGAACTTGTCCATATGTTGTTGTTGTTGTTGTTGTTAAATATTAAATAAATATTTCTTTGGACACTGTATGAGTTAATTATGAATATTGAGTACAAGTGGAGAGATAAAACCAAGTCCTCGTGTGATACCCTGCAACTCTTTCAACCAAAAAGACTAGATTTGCACATGAAAACTGGAATTTGTTTTGGTTGTTGCCTTTTATCACTGCTGCCCTTGTACCAGAAAATGAACATATCTGAGGTCGTTTCATCCCCTGCACACTCTGAGTCAATTGCATATTGAGGATAACATTTTCAGACCATCACCAGAGGTATCAAGAGCTTTGTCCAAACTCTAAACTTCTTCCTGAACATCACAACTTAGAGCACTTCCCCCAAATGATTTGTTTCTTTGGGCCACCGTTGTGTATGTAGGTGATGATGGTTTCTCTCTACTGAACATCAGCTAATGATGGACTTAAATTTTTATTCCTGCTGCCTTATATAAACATCCTGTTTCATCAATACCAGCTGATTTCTTAAGTGATGAAACGACTGTGTAGATGTGTCTGTGTCGGTTTTGTAGTCAAGTCACAAAACCTCAAGTCCCAAGTTCTCAATGTTTAAGTCTAAGTCACCATAGTCACATCTGAGTTCAGTCCTTAGTACTCAACCTGACTCTGACTAACCAGTTTGAGTTCAAGTTGTCTTTGCTAGAACAATTTAAAGGGAAATACAAATTAATTTATTTGTTTAGAAAAAAAAAAAGAGGTCTTCACAGTCCGAAAAAGTTATCCCTACACCTGAAACGATCAGGAACCAGACTTTGGATCCAAATCAGACACCGATTTTTGGAAACAGGACCTGGACCCATTGGGATCCGCAGGATGCCTTACCTAGATCTGTTCTGCTTTGGCAGCTGTCAGACAAACTCTGATCTGCATGGACTGACTGTGGCAGGGGAACTACCGCTGCTCACTGTGTCAGAATAAAGATTCTTGGTCTTTCCCACTCCTAACAAGTACACCAGTTATCCTCCTTGTTTGGACAGGCCTCTCCTTAGTCTCACTGCACCACAACCATTACATTATTCTATCAAAATTAATTTGAGAATGATATATTGAGATAAAATGTTGCACAAAGGGGCTTTTTAGGGAACAGTAAGGCTTTAGTCTGAGTCAGACCATTGAACTGACATCAAGGGTTTGAGGGGAGTATATCCAAAAGCTGTGTGGCAGATGTGCTGATACATCCTTTCACAATTCCAAAATAACATTTTTACCATTAAAAAATAAACAATGATATCCACTCAGCTGAAGTTAGTCATTTGCTTATAAAATAGTTCCTAGACAAATGGCAAATTTATTAAAGATATACCTGAATGAAGCAGCATTATAACAACAAAGATTTTGTATTTATGTTTTATTTTTAATCATCATAATGATACGATGTATAATTTAAGTTACTCAGATTTGGAAATGCTGGAAGGTATATTTCCCTCACCTCACAGGAGATAAGCTAGTGGCCTCCCTCTGCACCAGTGCACTCAGTTAAAATGCAGCCCGTTGGATGCACAGGGATGAAATTAGTATTGATGTTGTTGCTTGAGTCTTGTTAACTAGAAAAAAATGAATTTCCCCAAAACTTGGCACATTCCTTTAACTTTGTTAACAGAGCATCAAAAGCAAATTATAAAAAATAGTCTATGCAATATGCAATTCAACAGAAGCTTTTCTAATGTCTTTACATAAGGAAAAGTTTGTTGTTTCATACTGGATGACAGTGAGGATGTTATGAGGTGTTGTAAAGACAGAGACCCGACATTGTATGTTTGTCTTTGATTTCTGTCAGACCTAGCATGCTGGTACATCTTTTTTTTCTGGGGGCAGAGATTGTGTTGAGTAATTTGTGAACACAGTGTGAATCACAGCTGGGCTTTTCAGACCAGAACCGTATGTCTACACAGTCCAGTAGGCCTCCTTTTGTATGCACTACACAGAATAAATATTCCATGAAAGTCTGTATTTACATTGTAATTCAACAATGGAAGCAACAACCTCTGAAGCTTTATCATTTTTAATATTGTCCTTATAGAAACAATATTGACAGTCATATAGTTCTGTATTCTTTGTTTTTCCCCTTTGCTAATTAACATTGTTCATCTTCACTATCTATGCATACATCAAACAGTTCTGGATAGGTTTAGAATTATGTTTGGCCTGTAATCACGTATATTATGTCTTCTCTCTCTCTCTCTCTCTCTCCCTCTCTTTCTATCTCTCTCCCTCTCTGTTTCTTTCTCTTT
>OMLF01057519.1:36629-52354 GCA_900302615.1 Holocentrus rufus | reverse complement strand
GCGACAGTGCTGCTGGAAACAATGTCTTGCCTATTTTTAGTCAATAGAGATGAATGTTTGGTAGCTCATGCATCCTGTCTGTGCTTGTCTTCTGAGAGGAGAACAGAGGTTCGAACTAATACAGTCTGTGTAGCTCGGGCGGATATTGTGTGTGTGTGTGTGTGTGTGTGTGTGTGCAGAGAGAGAGTGTAGCCCCTGGCCATGCTGCTCCGTGGGAGAGGAGGATCAGAGCGAGGGGTGTGAGGGGCTCATTCAGGGAGAGAGGGAACGAGGGAGCGGGAGGGGAGGAGTGCAGGCGTTGAAGAGATACAGCTGTTTGTTCAGCCTCAGCTGTCGCTCCTCTTCCATTAAATGCAGGCTTGGGCTCTCTCTCTCTCTCTCTCACTCACACACACTCACACACACACAAGCACACAGTGTAACATTGTTCTGCCTTGTGTGAGAAAGATGAAAGAATCAGTCTTTCATAGCTGCTATCAGATGGGAAGTAACTACCCACTATGTTATTAAGAGAGGCAGCCATGGCCAGATTAGGCAAAATCTCTCTCTCTCTCTCTCTCTCTCTCTCTCTCGTTCTCTCTCTCTCTCTTGCTCTCTTTCTGTCTCTCTCTGTCTCAGTCACTCTCCGTCTCACTGTTACTCTTTTTCTCTCGGTTTCCGTTTCTTTGTCTCTGCCTGCGTTTGTCTGTCTGTGCTTCTTGCTTGGTGGATTTCACAACATTTTCTGCCGTTTCTCCTCCCACCGTCGCGTCTTTTTTTGTAATCTGTGTGTGTGGGTGTCAAGTTGTGTTCTCCCATGTGAACTCTGACCCAGTGAACTCTTGAGGCAAACAGCTGTGTGTGTGAGTGTGTGTGTGTGTGTGTGTGTGTTCATGTTTGTGTCCCTCTCTGAACTGCCCTGGGTGACAATGTGGACATAGCCTTGTCTCGCATTTCCGCTCTTGTGCCAAACACAGGTTAGCTGCTGGAAGCTGACATACCTCAGTCTCAAACACACACACACACACTCGTTTCCCCTCTCATTCCTTCGCTGCTCCTCTCTCCCTTTGATTTCCCTCCTCACCGTGTCCCCTTTCTTGTTGAAGTTGAAATGTGCTGTTTTATCAGGCCCTGGAGACAGGGCAGTACCATGTTAGGGGAAGTCATGCGTGCAGCGCTGCGTGAGTGTGTGTGAGAGTGTGTGTGTATGTGTGTGGAGCACTATGGGAGGCCTGTTATCTCAGTCTTGCTCAGTTAAGCGGGTTCAAAGTGACTGAGTGCCAGATCCGAGCCAAACGTAGAAGCGAACCCTTCCCAAGGTTATCGAAACTAAAAGGAAGACTGAAACTAGCCAGAAGGATATTTAGAAAAACTGAAAGAAGTGTTTAATACTCAGGTTCTCCTAAAACTACACTGATGAAGTGGAGGATTGACAGATAACGCAGCAGACGATTAGTGTTGGCTTTAAAAAACAATATTGGTATCAGTCTGAAAAGTGTTTGGCTGATCACCAAATGTTGTATTCTATGACCTTTTTCTCTAGTAATGTGTCACTTCATGCAACTGTCAAAAAAGAAGCAGCACAAAACAATCATTGTCTTTTGTTTAGAACACACTTTGTTATCCTAATCAGTCTGTCTGATTAACTGAAGCTGATTTGCACCAGCATTTGCACTCTGATTCTTATGAAAATTCATATCAGTATTGGAATCAAATTGACCATTATGCATGGAAAGGATATATCATTATTGGCCTCAAAAAACCATACCGTTCCTACCTCAGCTGAAGGTATAATGCATTCTTTTCAAACTAATTGGAATAGCATATTCAGCATTTTCTCTTTCAGTTTTTTTTTTTTTTTCTTGGATGAACTACTAAAGAAATCCATGGTCATCACAGCTTCCTTTGCCGACCTGACCATTAAAAACTCAAACTCGTTATCAGCACCACAAGGCTGCTTTCAAAGCTGATCTTTCTCTCCTTCGTAATAAAATATTTGCAGTACAGACGACGTCGTCATACTCAGCATAATAATTTCTAGCCTATGATGTTTCTGTTTTAAAGACACTGAACGGTCGTCTTTTCAGTTTCGGTTGCTTCACTGCCTTCTTGGGTTAAGAGTCGGAGCAGAGTGGGCCGACCGAAAAATGACCAGAGGAGAGGGTGATGCATCGGAGGCGCATGAGCTCATAGTTACAGAGAATGGAGATGCCCTTTAGATTTTACTCTTCTGTCTGAGGGATGTCTGATCTGAAGGACTGCGTCCTAAAGAGCCATAAAGATACACAGCTCAGTGTGGCCGTGTATCTTCATGATCTTTCAGTTGGGACACTCCCCCCCCACTCCTTTTCTCTTATCTCACCCTGCCACATAAAGCATCCCGTCCCGTCCCAGGTTGGGCCACGAGGCTGACCTGGGCAGGATCAAAGCACCGAGCAGGCCCTCCCATCACAGATCCCACAAGATGACCTCCAAAGAATAGCTAGTGAAGTGTGTTTGGATGGAGATGAATGTTCCTGCTGGATCCACACGTGAGATCCCATGTCCTGTGAAGCTTTCTGCTCCATCAGGGCCCAGCCAGTAGGTTTTTTGTAGGAGCTGGGAGGAAACTCTCCAGCTCGCTCTGGCCGGATTTAGAGAGCCCGTCACTTCTCGAGCCAAGGTATTGTTCTTCCACAGCCGTGTGTGTTTGTAGGAAAGAGATTTGTGTGTGTTTGCGCGCATGCAGCCGCAGCACACTGTATCTCCTCAGTCTGCGTGTGTCTCGCCCGAAAGCTCCAAGGGCCAAGCTGGCGCACGGTCCCGGGACACGCTGCATGTGCCTCTGTCTGTGTGAGGTACAATCAATGGAAAGGTGAGAGAGGCATATTTTGAGTGGCGGGCAGAGATAAGGCTGTTTTGCTCCGACACCATCTTATTGTTGAAGTACTATTGATATGCAGCTGCCAGACCTCATGATGGCTTGGCTGGCTCCAACAAAGGGAAGGTGTGTCTCTGATGAAGCCCTGATAGAGACCGAGAACCCAGCCTCTGTTCTCTTATTTGCTCCCAGAGGACACAGACACACTCACACACACACACACACACACACACAAACACATGCATACACATGCATACACATTGTCTCATGGATATCAACAATGAAAAGAGATTGTGAGGCTTTCCTTTATGGCTCACAAACCCACCTAATAGGAAGGAAATACAGGAAAGATAAACAGACAAATGCTCAAAAACTCTCATTCACAGTCTCCAGTTTTGTCTTTTTGGACAAGAAATAAAAATTTGGAATAGTGTCTCCAGTTCGACAACTCTGTATTTTAGCAAGGCAAATAGAGGACAGTATTGTCAAGTATTGCACTGACTGAGGGATTCCCCTGCCTCTATTCAAGATGAGAGCATGTAAATGAATTTGTCATAGTTAAGTTATTGCAGGGCTCTTCAGGCCAAAGAAAGCAATTTCAGTGTTAGGGATGTGCCATGTTAGCTCAAAGCGCCTCACAAAATAGCACATAAAACATTTTTTTGATAACAGCCTCCACCAGCTCTGTGTCTCGAGACAACTTAATCCAATCCCAGCGCTGTAGCTCAGAGCAGCCTGGGTGAACTTTGACCTCTGGCTCACCCTCTCTGACCCGAGCTCATGAGACAGCATTGCGTAAGCTTGTTTTGTTACTCAGTCAATGTGAAACTAATCTGCTGTGACCCAAACATCAGAATATGTGATATTTACCATGCAGACTCCAAGCAGAGAGCACAGCGTATAGGGTGAAAGCATTCTTTACTTTTCACAATTCATTTTGCCAGTATTTGGTAAAAGTGAGATATTATGTCTAATCATATTTGTTCAAGAATGCTAGCTGAAGGTGAAAATATTTCATATTCTTATTAAACATGAAAATTGAAGATGCCTACATTCTGTAAGAGCCAAAAAGTGCAGTAAATGTGTTCCTCAAATCATTCAGACTAATAACTGTAATCAGTATCTGGCAAAATAGTCAGGATTAAGTTAGCATTATTATGGGCATCGTGCTGCCTTCAAGGTGCTGTTGGAAATATCAGAATCAACGGTGTGTCCACTATTAACTGATTAAACCTGGCAGCTCATGTGGCTAAACGGTAAAAATGGTCACAACTCAGCAACCATTGGCCCCACTGTCATACAAATTGAGAATGTTATTGATTTCCCCTTTTGTAACGTTTTAAAGTTAACCAGAAATGCTCAAGACTTATTTAGCTAAATTTGGGTGCCTGAGTGTCATAAAATTTAGGCTGCATATCTTCTATACCACAATCTTAGTCAAAATGTGAAGTGGTTGTTATTGGTTGTTGCAACGGTATTTTTGGTTGAAATTATGAGTGTGATCAAACTAACTTTGAAAAGGCCTTTACAAATTTCTTAACATTTTTTTTAAGCCTGCCTTTTGCACTCTATGAGACAGTGAGACTTAGCATGAGCCAGCAGGCCTCTGGTGATGGCTTTGGCATGAAACCAAACAACCATATTAGATCTCAATATTCTCACCTCTTGAGACGTCTCTGCTTAGGCATGAGAGAAGTTGCTCTTCGTCTGCGGCGCGAATGTTAATCTCACCTCAGATGGGTCCGTTTAAAATATACAAAGTGATTCAGTACAGGAAACAGTCCTCAGTCAGTGATGGGTTATGATATTGCTCATTTTTAGCTTGATGTAATACAGTTCAGTGTGAGTGGATTCAGTACTGTGAAGAGTGATGCAGAATTTTCTTGTTATGGTGTCCTTATTTTGACTGTGGTTTGAACTAGTGGTCATCAACAAAAAATCATGTGGTCATCATCATCATCTGGTTATGAAACAGAAATTTCAGTGTCATAACAATGTCTTTGACATTATAAATAGGCGAGGCACCAGTTCTGCATTTTACAGTGACACAGTTCTCTTTGATATTTCTCTGGAGCTTGACAACATAAACAAGCTACTCAGTGTCCCCACATATTACATTCTTTCAGCAATGGGAAAAGCTGACCCACTGCTAGAAATACAGAAATGTCTCCTTTCCACTAAGATTTCAGTAAATGGCTAAATGCACCAGGGATCAGTGATAGATTGACCTCTGCACCCTTGCTATTTTTTTTACAATTAAAATTACCTTCATTTTGTTCATTTAAAATGTAGTCAAGTGGAAGACACTCACATGGAGAAGCACGCACAGGAACAACGGTTGTGCTCAAGTTGATTTAAAACTTATTTAGACCCAGCGCACAAGGACACAAGGAAGCCTAATCACACCTGACATTTCACAGATCCCTCCCCGGGCTGTGCTGGTTTTGTCCCTGCTTGTGCTCCCCCACTTGAATGCCTTGTGCTACTTCTTCTTATTGGGAATGCAGTGTGACCTGTTTTTTTTCTGGACTGTGAGAATTTAAAATGTAAAAATGCTCTTTCCTTGAGATCTCAAGCCTGTGTTTCAGTTGAAGTCATTGTGGATGTGAATATAACGTAATAGACCATATATGAAGCACCCAACCATTGTGGACATGACTGTGTTTCTGTAAGTTAAAAAAATAAACTGCTCTGTTCTGAATAGCACTGGGTAATATGGTTGAAAAATATTATCACAATTAAAATTTTAATTGTCCCTTCCCCTACATTCTTGGTAGTGATTGGCTGGTTCATTAAAAAAATGGTTGACATCAGACCGCTTTTTCTGAAAAAGTTCAGCTGTTCCAGCTCTTTTTCAGGAACAGACGCCAAGTGGTTGATTCCCATCGGATTCCATGTAAAAAAGGCGGTGGTGGTTTGGAAAAATTACGCTATGTGTGTTCATGCTCTAAATGTCATATCAGATGCTCGGATATCATAGATAATCCTAGCTGCCACTATCCAACAGCTGTCCAACTGGTCAGTAGATTTATGGTTGTATACATTACAATAAGTCATGTTTATGAAAAAACAAGCTGAAACTGAAAGTGAAAGATCAGCTGTTGGTTTTATATATTTATTTATTTATTTGTTTATTTATTTTTGGTGAGTCAAAGAGTCAAACACAGAGTCAAACACAGCTCTCTTGCCTCAAGGTAACATTGTGCACTGTTAAGTGCTTCATTAGGTCGGAGTCGATACTGGACTTGGCAGTCACACATGTTTCACTGTGTGCTGTCACTGTTTATTTTAGCAAAACTCTAGCCATGCATTGTATGCTTCCTTCAAACAAACAAACATGAAGGTGCACAAGCCTTTGGGCAAGTTTGTTTGTCCTGCCTGTGGCACATAGTAACTTAGAGAGCCAATCAGAAGGGAGTATGGTGATTTGATGAAAAACAGCGTCAAGATTAACCATTTAGATACTGAACTTTGCCACCTGGAATTGTTGAAATAAATACATGATTATTTGATGAGCAAAATGAATGTCTGTTGCAGCCCTGAAGCTGTTGCTTTAAGCTGTCCACCTGAATATTCCAACATTTTGAGAATGCAGCATAAAGGGACAGAGGCGAGCTGTAGCAGTGTGTGTTATGGAGGCACAAAGAAAGACACAGAAGAAGCACCCTGGATTAAACTGGTGTTACACTTCTAATGTGTAGCATCAGTGGCTCAGTGCTACACGGACATATCAGTATGCTGTTCAAGTTTCCCCCTAACCAACTGCACAGACGTGGGTGCTGTGCTCACTTTTCTCTCATGCTTTTGTGTACACGCCCACACACACACGTGCGCGCGTGCATGCACAAACACACACACTATCTCCTCTTTCCTCTGACATAATGACGGCTTCCGCTATCTGCTTGGCATGCAGTGTCACTTTGACATCGCCTGAATTAGTGCCTGTCCTGCTGCTGTGTGAGGCGGCTTCACTGCTCTGAGCGTCTGACTTCTGCCGGTCCTCGGAGACTCATAGAGGAAGACATACAGATCATATCTGTTTCCTCTGAACACGACCGCTTCGACTGGCCGCTCCGTTGCTGCCCATTGTTACGCTGCCCTTTCCTTGTTTAATAGTCTGTGCAGGGAATGACCAGAGATATCAACGCCGCTGCCAGCACCACACTTCCTCTGCTTCCTCCCCCTCCCCCGCTCCTTTCTTTCCCCCCTGCTCATCTGTCACCAAGCGCAGGTCCTCCAGTCTTCAGCAGGAGAGAGTTGGACTTGGGCTGGGCTGCCTGCCCACTCCCATGTGTGCCACAAATCAGGCTGAGGCCAACACACACACACACACACACACACTCTCAGTAGGCCAGAGCGCTGCCCACACGTGACAGCCTGCTGCTCTGGGGCCCTGCCACATGCCACCACTCACCAGCTTGGCACAGCATCCTCTCTGTGCTTCAATGCATAGCCAGATACCGTTATCCAGACTCGTCGGGGCCCTGATATTGACTGTTGATAGGTGTGTGAATGTGTGGCATTCTCTCATTTCAAGTGCTGTTTCTGGTTGTAGGCTCGGCTATTGGAAGGTGTTGACTAGATGTGTTACCTACGTCTGTGAAGGCCGTGCATACCGAGTGTGTCTGCGTGGTTGGGGGATGTGCCAGGAGACGAGACAAAGGCGAGGACAGGCCTGAACAGCCTGCCTGCACAGCCTGAGCTCTAATTATCAACCAGAGAGTTGTAAGGGATAGAGGGAGATGGGGAGAAAGAGAGAGAGTACAAGTGTCTAAAAAAAGCCACATCACACTCCCAAGGTCAGAGCTACTGCTAAGACACTGATTAGAACTGGTGGAATTTTACAAACCAAACTGTGTATACAGAGCTCTGTAAACTAGGTGTGTGCGTGAGTGTGTGTGTGTGTTTGTGTGTCTCGGGCTGCTCAACATGCATCATGTCTTCTGAGTGTTGTTATCACCTGAGCAGAATGAGAATCAGCTGAGCTGCAATCCACAGCTGAAGATATTTCTAGCCAGCTGACAGACCTGCTGACAGAATTTAATTGCCCTTATGAATAATAAGAACATTTGCCGCTGAGCATTTGACACTGAACATGCAACATTTATAACTAAATGCTAATAAATGTTAGCTTTAGTTTTGCCTCTTATCCTTTGTAATCCTTTGTGCTGTTGAGGTGATCACCTGCACAGGTCGTCAGAGGAAAGAGGAGCCCTGTCGAAAGCTCAGTCAGTCAGTTTGAGTAGAAAATTGGCATCAGTTCAGGGCTGCATGATGTTTTGTAGACAATTGCAACAGTAGGCTATTGCACTTTGATGTTTGTTCAGCAATAAAAGTGTTACATTGTCAGCTACTCTGAAAGCCCTGGTGTGGTGTGTCAGGTGCTTCCATAACCACACAGTGCACATATCACAACCTTTCCTTCACATGGGCGTATATAATGACAATAGGGGGAAAACCTTACCAACACCATCTTTGACTATAGTGACAAAGTAGGAAAGAAGGAATTGCTGCATTGTTGGAGAAGAAAATATGCAACTAATCTGAAAATGTTTTAGCTCCTTAAAATGGGTCATCATTTGTCATTTGGAAACACTTTGGTTTTCAGCTAGATGATGGCAAACAAGTTTGTCTTGCTTTAGGGTTGTAGCTGGGCTCCAGAATAATCAATGTTAGAGGACCACAGTAAGATCAAGACAGTAAGGATGAAAACAAGACTTTGTAGCTGCTTAGAAGTACTGCACTGTTAAAAACGAGCAAAGAAAATATGCAAAGTGCAATAAAATACTTTTGTTTCCTGTAACTTGGGCACATAGTTAATAATCAAAATCACAATATTTTGCAAAATAATTTTGCCATTTTTGCCATGATTGTGTAGCCTTCTCAAAGGCTGCACAATTAGCTAATATTGGGACAACTTGTTTGAACAGCAAATGCCATACTGCAATATATATTATAGACTGGAGCTTTAACCCCATTAAGTGTTCAGTCTGATTCAACATGAATGGCTCAATATCAAGCTCTACTGTTCTCTCGAGACGCAGACACTAATGAAATGAGCGAAAGTCCAGTCAGAATAAATCAGCAGCGTTCAATCAGTTAAATCCCAGTCAGCTGTCTGCAGGCCTCCGTCTGGTTCATCTGGTGCTTTTTAAAGATCCACTATGCCCATGGGTGCTCTGCTCACCGGCTAGATCATGCTTACTGCCGGTCACAGACAGGCCTGCATATTCATGGGTCGATGGCTGACAATAGAGGAGAGCACAGTCAGTTCGATGCCAGCATGGGAGCAGCGCGTGTCCTGTCAGCTGTTCATTTCCTGTTGGTTTCTCTGCAAAAAAAGCTCTTGGTGTGCAATGAGGGAGATATGTCAGACTGAAACTTTTTCCCACTTCTGCACAGTGCAGTTTTGAGCAAAGGCCTGATGTGATAATGCTGTAATTATCAATCAATAACAGAATGCTGGTTTGGGAGAAGGAGTGCATATGGGGAGTCGAGATATTTTCTGTAACTCATGGTGTGTGTCTGCGTGTGTGGGCTTTTTTTTTGTGTTTGCAAAGAGCTCCAGCCACTAAGCAGAGGGGACACAAGCGTGTGACATAAACCCTCTTGGCAAACCACTGGATTCCTCAAAGTCCTAACCTTCTTTCTGTGTGTGTCAGAGGGAATTAACGGCAAGATGCACTCTGTGCCAGGGAGGGCAGATGGACAGGCTCTGGCTTTTTGCAAAAGCTGTTTGGTATTCAGAATTTGCGCAAATACAGCAGAAAGTTGGTCTGTATTGATGTGTGCCCTGCATGCTTCTGTGTGTGTGTGTGTGTGGAATTGGAGCAGAGTTTCCGCTCTTTTTGTCTTGATGCACTTACTTGATATTCATCAGTCTACATTCTCTCTCTCATATCTCCGCTGTTCCAAAACTAGCATGGAGCCGGCTCTGCAGCCACTGACCTCCACACGAGTCCGAACACCAGCGGTATGTTAAGTGATGGTGTGAAAGGGCTGTTAGTCATACTCCCTCCCTGCAGCACACACACACAGACACACACACACACCTCATCCCTCTGCAGGCAGTGCCACCAAGCTCAGCTTGTGACCAGCTGAGTGACAGCGGTGTGTATCGACCTGTTGTGACACGCAGCCACATGCTGTTGCTGTGAGTGTGAGCAGGTTATTAGAGAGTGTGTGTGATCATCCTGGTCCCTCTTAGCTCCAGATCAATAGCGTTCTCCCCCCAGAGGCTTGACTAGAACCCAGACAAAGGGAGGATCCTGAGCCCATCTGAGTTACAATACGTGCATTAATGGCCCACCACCTGCCAGCTCTCTGGTGAAACATCTTTTCCCTCCTCATGTTAAACAGGATTAAAGATGAGAGTCCAAGAAGAGAACATGTGGGGGAGTTTCATTCGTAGGTGCACACTGAGGCAAAGCCCAGTTCTGATCTGCTATAAGTGCAAGAGGTGGTTAACGGGTGTGTGGCCCAGCTTGTTGATGGGTTTTTCCCTTTTGCCATGTTGTCTTTTCCTCCTCATGTGACAGTGAGGCCCACTACAATATTTATAAAGTGGTAAGATGATTTGCCTCAGAGATTCTAGCTTTGACTTTGACCTAGTAGGCTTACAGCTCCTAACACTGTGAATGCTAAGTGTGTGTGTCTGTCTGTGTGTATGCGTGATTGTGTGTGTGTGTGTACTGTATAATTAGGCTGTGTCTTTGCTCTGAGAGTTTGTGTGTACTAAAGAGAAGACGAAGAGAGCACAGCTTAATGGGTGTCACATCCCTCACTGCTCAGCTCAACACACTGACCCACTTTGGCTCCCTGACCGTGGTGCATCTGCAGCATGCTTTACAAATGCATTAAGCCCAGCTGCTTCCAGGCGAAACAGCATGCACGTGCATGCACGACGCATGCATGCGCGCACGCAGGCAGGGACAGATGGACGCAGGAGGAAACCGTTCTAAACCAGAAGCACAGTGGGCTAAAGCAGAAGTGGATTACTGGTGCGGCCTCGAGACGCTTGGTATCCAAATTTACTTTTTTTTTTCTTTCTTGTTTTTCAAAGGAAAGTGCCATGCATCAGCCAGGGCTCCATTTGCGTTAATAATTGTAAGGTCTGTGAGTGTGAAAATGGGGGAGAAGCAGATTTCTGGTGTGCTCAGACACAGTGGGAGCAGAGTGAGAAGAACGGCACGTGGGCTGTTTGAAAAGTGTCAAAGACAGGCTTGCAGTGCTGTGAGCAGGGACTGGCAGAGCAGCTGAAACTGTTGGAGAACGCACATAACACTGCTAACACTCAGCCTTACGCAAATCTCACATGCCTGATCCTTTGTGCATAGTCTCACAACTTTTCCCCGATCACACACGAGGACTAAACCGGTACAGGGACGTGCACATGGGCCCATGTCTCAGAAGAGCCCTGTCAAACAGACACACACATACTTGACATGCTAACACGCCCGCTAATCCTGTGTGTTTGCACGTGCGTGTCTCTGTGTTTGTATGCCTTGTGCCTCATGTCGGAATAGAGATGGAGGAGTGTATAAACATTGTGTCTGCTTAGAAAAGTAAATGGGATTAAGTCTGGTTGGGACAGTCTGTGACTCCGAGGCTTTGTGAATGCCAGTGTCTTACACAGAGCATCTGCTCCGTGACGGGCCCGCCTGTGTAAAACACCCTCGCAGTCTGTTAACCTATCAGACTTCCCGTTTCAAAGTCAAAAGTTTTGTTTTGTTTTTTTTGCCGTGGAACGAGGTTGAGGTGGAGAAGAAAAGGGAGGTGGAGATGAGCGGTGAAAGGAGGGCAGAGGACAGACAGTGCAGAGATGTTGGGAGGGTTGTAATTCAGGGCCGCTGGGGACGGAACGCATCACATGCACAAATAGGCCTGCACGCGCGCGGCAAAGCACACACACACACACACTCGCTGACACACAAACACACAGTGTCGTGCATTGTGCCAGACAGTAACAAGGCCTGTTAGGCAGCCAGTGTCTCTGTATTTGAGCTGCACCATGTGAATGTCAAACAGCGGTCTGGGAACATGACTGGGGAGAGCGAGGGAGGGAGGGAGAGGAAGGAAGCCGAATCAGAAAGGCCTGATTCAACAGCACCTGCTATGCAATATGATGACTCACATGTAGTTTAAACAGCACTTCCCCCAGCTACAAGCCCCAACAGGAGTCGTTCCTTTTCCTGTCACTCACCACCCTCCTTCCCTCCGCCATCTTTCCCATCCCCTTGTCAACTCTTTCCCAAAAACCCCTATCCCTCTTATACTGCAAGCATTGTCAGCCCATCCCAGCATTCCCGGCGTTCCCGACCGTAGGGCCCTGCGTCTTACCGCCGGCTCACACGATATTCCCTCTCTCCGTTGGCGCAAACAGCTCCCCGGACTTGAACCTCGGTGAACCTGTCCGTGTGTAAGAGCAGATGAGAGCAGAGCAGAGCTGAGGAGAGCGGCGGAGCCCGGCGGGGGGGACTTGACCACGTGGAGTTATGTCACCGAACACGGCGCATTTCAGCCGGGCTCAGAGTCAGAGGGGGAGAGGAGGCGACTCCTGCAGCAAGGAGGAGCACCGGCTAGTTTGAACTGGACTTAAAAGAAACCATATGTAGTAACCCGGGGGAGGGAATGTTGTCTCTCTGTGTTTTTTTTTTTTTCAGATATGGCTCCTATAGCTGGAGGTGTGGAAGCAGGCTAATAGGGAGAAACAGGTTCAGGATGGTTGACGAGCAGCTCAGACAGAGAGCAAACTGACTGACAACAGACAAACAGGCAACAGCCAGAGGGTGTTTATGCTGTTCAGGCTGTATAGACACATCACTCACTCTACTGGATGACAATGACACACACACTATAGACATAAACTTACCCTCTGGCAGGGGAAGACAGCCACTGTTTCCCTGACTACGCTTAGGTTTTGTTTTTGTACTAAGGGAGATTTTTGCATCAATACCACAATGACGTGTCACTTTATTGCCTTGTGGTGATCTTGTCTTGATCACATGTGATCTTTGAAACAACCTTTAGGCTTATCTAGGCCAAGGTTTATCAATGTTTGGGGGTTTACTTTGGTCACTGGATCTCCCAACAGGCCACTATTTGTTCTCCTTGTGAGCTTTGTACCACGATCCCCCGTGATGACAACCTGGAGGGGATGAGTAGATTTTAGCCCAGACACCGGGGATAAAGGCCAACTGATGTCTTACTGTCATGCAACATTCGTCCACAATCCACTCCTCCGTCCCACACAGCTCAATACACGGGCATTTCTTTTTTTTTCCACAAGAGTAGTGAGACACCTAGTGGCGAAAGTGAAAAGCCACAGAAGCAGCGTTCAAGCTAAGATAAGATTTCCACGTGCTTGCATTCTAATTAAAAAGGCCCACCTCTCTCCCATCTGTTCGTAATGAAGTCTGCGTTTGTGTGGGTCGGCAGCAAGAAGCAGCTCTGCTCAAGACAGAGTTATCTGTAGCTTAATGCAGTCTTATGCTGTCAGGATGTTCAAGCCGGTGTTTCCTGTAAACATGATCCTAAAAAAAGCATCTGTGTTCCTTCTTTTTGCCGATTCCGGGATCTGTTCCAGTTGATACCGCAGTTTGAGCATAACCCTTATTTGGATATTCATGTCACAACATATAAACCTTTGTGCTATGAATGAAATTGTAATTATTTTTGGGTTTGGCTAAGCAATAAAGAAGTCATGCATTTTTATTGTATTTACAGTTTTGGGGCACTTTTTTCGGTAAGACAGCTAATTATATGGAAAAGAAACAGTGGTCACGTGATAAGTCTGTAACTTTTGAAGCTGTTATTTTGGCAGTGTAGAAAAGCTCATATGGTACAGAGGCCAAAGCACAAAAAAAACAATGTAACTGCCCAAACAATGGCCGCAGGTCTTGTTCTCGCTGTTGGTTTGTTTAGGAGTCCTACCAAATCAGATGACTGCTTTCAGAAATACAGCTTTTGAATTCTTGGCTGTAAGTTGCTTTCTTATGGGTGCGTGGGTTTCCTCCGTGCTCAGATGAATCATGCAGCTTTCCTTGTTCTTTTCCCTTCTCGTACAGGCGGCAGTGAGCGAGTGTCGGTGCAAGACAGGACTCAGACAGCGACACGGAGGGGCAGCCAAACCTCACCTCCAGCACGATGCACGTCTGACACACGACTGGTAAGTTCGGCCACGTCTCTTCCCAGGATGGCTCGTCTTTGGAGATGTGTTGGCCATGGGTGTGACTGTGTGTGCCTGCAGGGTTGTATGCTAATCGTTTTTTTTCTGTGAAGCGCCCGTGCTGTTATATTAAGATTGCAATTTCACACATCTAAATTTCAGGAGTACAATTATTTAAATCCCCATCTCTAACTTTAGTTATTTTGGCACTAAACATGCTCTGTGGAAGTTTAAGAAGAAAGTCACAATGCCATTCACAGTTTGTATTAACTCTTAACTTTTCCTGCAGAAATGGCTCATCATTTGTAGTAGCTTGTTTGCTGCAGCATTGTTAGCCCAGCCGTTATGTCCTGTGACTTATTTGGATGTTAACTAATCATATTGAGAAGTGTAAAATAAAGAGCAACGTTGTAGCTAGATGTATTTGGTGTCCCTTTTAAATGAATAGAAACCATTTCCAGTCAAAACTGACATTTGTATATTTCTAAATTTATGCATATTTTCATAATCCTCACTGCTTTTGCAAGCAAATTGTTCAAACTGTAAAAGCCTGTGGTATTTGGGTACGGTAAAGCCAGCTCCCTGAGTGATATTATGCACTGCTGTTATGCAGAAATACCTCAGACAAAAAGGCAAGACAGGTATTAGCCTAGACCAGGGAAGTAATTACAGGTGTATCGCCGTGCAAAAGACAGACTCATACTTGTTAGGAGACACCAGTGACAGCTTCCTGTCAAATTATGTATTACTGCCAAACAAATGCAAGTCTGCAGTGGGAAGCTGACACTATGTTGTGGTGTCTGTGGAAGGCAGCTAATGGTTCCTAAAGCACGGGCCATTTCAGCTCGAGCCCCGAGTCAGCCAATAATAAAACACACAGAGGCCTGCGTTGTCTGGCGCAGAAGGTATGCCTTCACTGGAAGTCTGTTCTAAACAGCTCCTTATTCTTCATTACTGTCACTCTGGCATGTTTTGGAGAAAGAACAAGGCAAGAAAACAGCAAGACTACAGTTACTGGAGGAAAAAGGGGGAAAGACAACACTTCAGCGCTTGAGTACTTTCCACTCCAAAGCAGATATGTTGAAATATTTAAGTTTCATCCTTATAAGCAGCTACTCACAGTTGGATGCGGTGAAATTTCACTTAAACTGTGGGATAACTTTAACTCAAGCCTCTAATTTTATATCCATGGCATGTAAATTTATCAAACACTTATGTAATGCAGCATCTGTAGTCCAGGGTTAAACTGTCTGTTTCAGTGCTGTCTGTTTGTTTCCATCCGTCCATGTAGTCATACAGCAGGTTCAGGTTGGGAAAGAAACACCAGTCACCGACCAAATGTGGGTAAAATTTGATGATGCTTGGTAATTTTGTCATTTATACCAGCTTGCACATCAGTGTATTCATTTAGCAGTGGTGTTCCGCTATTACCACAATTAAAATAGATCATGTGAAATTTCTGTAAACATTCTGCTTATCTGAGACTGAAATAAGTCTTGTTGGGAGGTAATGATTATATTCTTATTAAAAACCTGTAACACTAGATTGTCAGTTGGAAACACAACTTAGATTCAAACAGCGACAAGTCCAAGCAAAACTAGAATCATCTCCCAAAGCACCACAGAGGATTTACAGAGGAAACAGGGCTGCACATCCTCTTTCTAAAAAAAAAAAACATGTTGGCTGGTGAAATCCAGCGTGAGTGGCTGATGGATAAAA
>OMLF01057519.1:0-13633 GCA_900302615.1 Holocentrus rufus | reverse complement strand
AGCCGGCGCAGGAACATAAGGCCGCGCCAGGCTGGTTCGCCTCCAATTGCATGGATACACTGTCTTTTTTTTGAAGGCTGACGTCAAGACTAGCTGCCAGTTTAGTTGGCTCGGTTCCCGGTTCCAGCGTGTGCATGTGAGCCTGAATGTGTAGACTATATGTGTACATTAGTGTCTCCTCCCTGCAGGGGTGTGCTTCAGACGGCTCGTCTCCGCTCTGACTTACTGCTCCTCAGGGGGAAAGGTTCAGAGGGGAGCCATAATTTCAGGATATATATCGCAGGGAAAGAAAAACTCAAGGATTTTATATGGAAAGAATGCCTCCCTCTTTTTTCATCCCTGTTGTCTCTCCTGTTGCTTCATTTTATTGAATTATTAATTGTAACATGATTTTATGTCCCAGTTATATATTCTTATCTTCTGTCTGCATCTGTTTGACTGTCTCTTATCCGTACATATTTTACTCAAACCTCTCTGTTCCTTTACCTTTCTTTCTTTCAGAACAACAAAAATGTGCTTTTCATTTGTCCTGTCATTATCGCCACAAATTTTTTTTTTTTTTTTTTTTTTTTTTTTTTAAACCTGTCCACATTTTTGGCAGTTTAATGAGCCTGCGCCAGTCCAGCATTTAGCAAATCAGTAGACCTATATCACCCGTACATCTCCCCATCTCTCCATCCCTTTATGCCCCAGAGGAGCAGATATAAATCATCTCTTTTCCCGACCATCTTCCAATCCCTTGACAGCTCACATTGCACTTTAATCAGAAGGCTAATGTCAAATCCTGCTGCTGTACATCGTAAATTGTGTCTGGAGTAGATGCACACCATATCCACCACTGAGACCGCAGAAATATTTGAAGAGTTTCATTTCCAAACATTATATATATTCATTATAGGGAAAAAAGATACGTCATACCTATTGCTTCATATTTACAAATAAAAGATGATTGTGCACTTTTATATGAGTGAAGGTCTTAATATTTAACAAAATAGGTATTCAGTGTTAATGTGTCCCCCATTGGTGGATACCTTATTTTGCAATGAAGCTTGTCATTTGTACATTTGAACGTCATTTGAATTAGAACTGTGAGAAATGAGACTTTTGTGTTTACAAAAGTATTTAATTAGACTTGGAAGGAAACTGTATTGCAATGCATGTCTGAGATACTTCATCCTCCTGTCAAGTAGACATGCGTCCACTCCGTGGATTGATTTTATAATGATTTGTGTGTATGTGTATGTGTGTTTCGTTTTTGTTCATGTGTGTGTGTCTTCTTGTATGTGTAAATAGGATTTAAAAAAAAAAGACAAACCAAACAAACAAACAAACAAAAAAAGCTTAACACGGCTAAATAAAATATGGCCATGACTATACGTAATATAAATACATCGATAAATAACAGACGAATGGCAGAGAAACAAGAGGAACATTTGGCCTGAGTAGAATCATACCTCTTAAATTAACTTTCACAAATAAAGCCAAAGATATTTACATACTAAAGCCAGTTTAGCCATACACACATGAGACAAGCACATTTTTGCATTTTTGCATGAGTTCATTTTTTTTCTTCCCCAAATGACCAGCCAAAACCCAGACACAAGTAGTATGTACAGTACAAGACAGCAAGTGAGAAAGGCCTGTCTTTTAATCATTTGAATGTCAGATATTCTAACTGACAGCGCACTTTTTCACGCTGGTAAGATTAGACATCCCTTTGTCAGGGCATCGCCACTTCCTTTGAGTCACCGCCATTAGCTGCTCAGAAGAAATCATGTCCTTTGTAAATGACCATTTCCCTTTATTACACATAGAGTTTCAACATTACTGAGTAGAGTAGGACACTTGAGAATAATACTGAACGGTCCCAGGGAATTAAATGGGCTATTACTGTCCAACCTGAGAGGCTGAGGAGAGCAGTGAGTGAGGGAGGGCAATGACATCAGTCTTTCATCTCAGCATTAGAGTCAACTTGGAGTCGTTAGTGTCTGGCCACGGACACACGACACTGTCTCTTCCTCCTCTGTCTCTCACCTGGCACAGACAAAGGTTGGCAGGGATTCTTTGGATCTGCCGCTACATTATTTATTTATGGGTAGATGAGGATGAGGACGGGACACTGAGATGGGGGAAGGTAAAAGGTTATTTTAGTGGAGCAGTGGTCCCAGGCTTCAGTCGATCGGTCGGATCATCATGCGGACAGATTTGAGGGAGTAATAACCTCCACCGTACTCTGCCCAGAAGATACCGTCCTGGAACTTGCTGCGGTAGACGCCCCCGCTGTACCATACGCCATTCAGATTGGTCTGGCCGCAGGCATTGTACCACCATCCACCTTTATGGAAGTGGGCACAGTTACCTGGACGAGAGAAGAACACACAGACATCAGGATATAACATAGGTCTAGTGGACAGACTAAACTGTGGATCTGGTATTACTGTAATACAAACAAAAGAGTCCTAAAAGCAGTCCACGTCTGGCTTTACACTGCCATATCCCCCTACCGGAGAAAACATCCTTGTCGCGGTCGAGCGTGGTGAACTGTTTGCCATTGTGGCTGCTCAAGGAGTCGCCGGCGTTGCCCTGGTAGGTGCCCAGCCTCAGGCGGTAGCCCTCGCTCTCTGGCTCCAGGTGGAAGCTGCTGTACTCAGCGTACACCTTCTTCCCCGTCCAGTCCTCCAGCTCTACCATCAGCTTGTAGTTGCCCTGTTTCCCCAGATTGTAGATGTTGTCCAGCCCGAGCCAGTGTTCGCTGTCTATGTTCCCAAAGCCTTTCTGTAGGGGGGGCAGAACCACAACATAACATGTTATGCATTTTCATTTGTGGTCTATTTTAATGGCAAAGCCTGTATATTAAAGCCATTCTTTGTGGTACAATGACAATGCATACCAACACAAGTTTGATCAGTTTATAGTGTGAGGTTAGCTCACTGGTGAAGAGATTGGATCTCTCCTCTCTGTGGTCAGGGTAAGCCAAGTCACATACAGACAATCAGGCAAAGCAGAGAGAGGATAATAAAATTTCTTGGCAGAGAGCTGAGTCGAAGTAAGCCTGCTGCCCACAATCAAACAAAACCTCTTTAATCTGTCCCCCATTGTAGCAGTAATGTGTAAAGGTTCTGCTTGTTGGTTTCTAAGTCAAGGTGAATTATTCGGTGGCAAGAGTGGGGGTATGGTGGGATGGAGATTTGAATGGAGCAAATTCAAAGGTTTCAAATACATTTCTGTGCCTTATCCCTGTAGCATGCAAATCCTTAAAGCACCTATTTTTCTGTGCTTTGGTTTCACATTATGACAAAGTAAAGCTCCTCTTTCCTTAGTTTTTACAGAAAGAACAGAGACCAATCATTTCTGTCAGGCTCTGCATCGGTATCTCCCTTTGCTCTGTGCCCAGCTGGCTTTTTTAGATCCTGGATAACATCTCACTGGCGACAGGGAGGAGAGGAAGTTAGAGATCACTCTTGCCGTGAGGGCGGCAGGATCTGTGTTTCCTTCTCAGCCCGCTGGGGCTCTCTGATTCCATGTGTATGTATGTAGGTCCCTGGCTGCAGTTCCAGAGCAGTTTTTGGTGTGAGGTGAAGAGGTCCATGGCTGAGCTTTTTACAGTGATGGAGCAAGTGCTTGGTTTGTAGCCTCAAAATGAACTGCTGTTGCTGGGTCACTTATGTAAGAGATCAAGAGAGCCGTGGTTATGGTTCTCTCTTGTGCTGAAGTTATAAATAAAGATTTGACTGGTAGGGCACTGCAGGGATGTGAGGTGTGAGAGTTGGTGATATTCTCTCATGAACTTTTTTTTTTGTTTCTCAATAAGTCTTTCATCAAACTGTGCTGTAGGCTCTACCTTTCTTTGTTCTCTAAATGTAGTGCACCATGTTCCCTGATCCTACCTTGTAGTTCTCCCAATTTCTGAAGAAATTAACAGAGCCATCTCTCCTTCTTTGCAACACGGTCCATCCTCCATTGTCCAGGCCATGTTCACACCAGGCTTGAATCAGCCGGTCGCTGTCGTCCGTCTTAAGCAGGTACATCCCGCTGGTGCTGTGGCCTGCCTGCCGTACCTGGTAACAGTCCCTGAAGGGGCCTGTTGGTGGAAGAACGGTTGTTGGAAAAGGAGAAAGAAAAGGGTTGAGCAGGGGCTGAGAGATTCTGATTTAAAATGTTAGATATCTGCTCATTTAAGTGCACACTTGGGCTTATTGGTTGGGATACTGGAGACAACCACAATATTTTCTCAGTACATTGTCCAAAATACAGTGTGATATTGCAGTTATATAACAATAATATTTCTTCTCGATGCTGACTGATTTCTCATATTGCAGTTCATCAACTGATTTAATTTCATTTGACCACAAAAAAATCCCTCGGGTAAAAAATGTTGAAATTAATTATACATGCGAGTAAAAACACATAAATTGCTAGGTAACTTGAAGGCACTGCAGGCTTTCTATCAGTGATCATTTTTTTCATTTCCCAGGCCATAACTTAATATTTAAATCTCTTTTATATACTGTAGCTATATTTCCATCGGTAGTTATGACTTTATGCAGAAAAACCTTGGCAATATTTCACTCCTAGTAACAGCACCGACTCCCTGCATTGCACACTGTTTGAGCCCCCTTAACCTTTAGCATGAGTGAAGACTAAGCCCTGCATTAATAGCCCTAGCATATACTGCGGCTTGAACTGAACAAGATGTCTTCTCTTCTCCTGCTTATGTGAAAGTCATCATCATCATTCTTAGGGCTGAGTTAACAGCAGACAAGAGAAGAGGAGAGAGAAAATGGGGGAAGAAAAGTTTAGCCCAGACCCCATGGTTTCAGGGGATGCATTACAGTAGTCAGAATACTTAAGAAATTTCTCTGTCTACTCTCACCATTGACAAATCCTGCAGTCTGAAGTTAAACAAACACTTTTAAATTCATGTGAATATTCATATACATTTTTTCTGTAAATGATACCCTGTTGTAGCGCTGCAACCAGACCCAGCATACTTCCCCTCCCTCCCCTCTGTATATGATATGTACTGAAGTGGTATGAAGTCAGGCATTGTTTGGGGGGCCTCCAGGGCCTAGAGGTCCAGGGAAGACGGTTTTCTTAGCTGGGTTTGGGAGCACACAGGGACCCACTGTAATGCCCCCATACAGATACCCAAAACCTCCCTTGCACAAGCTTGTTTTTTACTTGTAGTAACGATGTTTTCGTCAGACCTGCCTGGAGAGGGGTTTCTCTACATCTTTTGCTCTTTCTTCTATCTTTCACTCTTTTAGCCTCTTTAAGCAGAGTGGTAAGAGATTGAGGTTAAAAATAAATGGAGACATCTAAGCTGTAGTGGTTTAAATACGGCTTAACTAGACCAAACTGTGGTCTGGAAATGTGTATTTACAGTAGGTGAACCTACACAGGAGGGCCTATTAGTGGTTGTTGGTGCTTTGGTTCTGGGTCAGATGTTTTACTTGTTTCCGTGTATGATTTGGATGGATGTAGTGGTTTTAGGAGAGAATGAATGGCTCCAACTATTCATTTATTACTTACCGGTGGCATTTAAATGGAAAATGAAAAGGAATTAAATCCAGTAAAGTAAATCCAATTCTAATCATTACGAACTTGAGATGAGATTAGCACATTTTATTTGTTTTATGGAGGCAAAAGGTAGAGATGTTTCCTGACCTGCACTCTGCCTCCCCTGATAAATACTGAAGGGTCATGTGCTGGCTCACGCAGCAAAAAGGATCCATCCCTGTCTTTCTGTTATTTTTCTTGGTTCTAGATGTCCGGAGGTGTCCAAATTTAAGGCCAAAACACACAGCTGCCGCAGCGTCGCAGCACATCACATGACACGCATCATTTGACGCCCCTAGAACTAATAGGAAGCTCGTGCTACCGCACGTCTACCAGACACAGGAACAACGAAAAAAGTGTTTATTTTAGGAGCATCGGTGCTGGAAAATAAAGACAGTCGCATGAAATGTTGTGGGGCGGCAAATCGGCGCGCGCCACCGTCTGTCTCGCCGCCACCTTTATGGGGGTTTACGAAGAAAATAATTGGGGTGGCTGTCTTGACGCACATCATTTGAAAGATGTGTGTTTTGGCCTTGAACGTGTTTGCAGCTTTGTTTTTTACAGCCTTGCATTCTTTATGGTTTAGAAGTTTAGAGGCCAGTCATCCTCTGAAGCCAATGCCAAGGATGACCAGGCGCAGATGGATTTGCAGAGAAGGGAAGGGAGAGAGGATGCTATGCAGCTGAGATCAACAGAGTGACTGGGCTTAGGTGGAGTCTCACAGAATTAGGAAATTCATTCTGGGAGCATCTGCAAACTCAAAAGCAGCTGCATCATAATGCTCAAAATTTCCCTCTAAAGTGTGGATGAGGCTTATTAAGTTCAAGATTATTGGAGTTTTAATGAGCCACTCTTAACTAACATCAGGCCAAAATTACAACCCAACCAGGACTAGGAGAGGTAGAGAGAGAATTAATGTATAGAGCTAGAAATATCATGAGTACACTCCGTTTTTCCTCTACAAGTAGAGCACTAGTCATTTGTACCTCCCCCAACTACTCCTCCACCTCTTTTTCTTCTTTTTCTTCCATCTCTCAGTGTCCCCTCAGGTCTTTTTTGCTATGGAGGCTTTTTAAGTGTGGCCCCTTTGCTTCTCAACTTGTTCAGCTTGCAGTAAGCCTGGTATTATGAGTGCAGGAAGTGGGCTGTGTAGCCTGAAGGGGCTGCGAGCTACGTGGTCTGAGAGGAGCAGTGTTTTACCCATATTCCACTCTAGAGGGTCCTCCAGCTGGGCACTGGGCCAGGAGTCAGCTCAAGGACTACCTCTTGACGAGATAGGAGAGAGACTTCGAACTTAATTCATCACTCTTCACAGAGTTGCCTTTTTTTATGGGCTGCAGTATTGTTGTGAAAGCATTGTATAAATGTTACGCTGCCGTAGGCCTTCTCTCTTTTATTATTTTGTAATGGCATCACAATCTCAACTTTCATAATGCTGAAATGATCATTATAGTATAATTTGAAACCTTTATCATTGATGCTATTGTAGACCGAGTAAGTAGATGTCAGATCCACAGATTATGGTTCAAGGGCCTACTTCCATTATTTCATTTAAATATTTGCTATTTTTTCCCCTAATGGCAAGTAGCAAGATGGTAATGAAGCTTTAACCACATAGTTCAGTGTCTGATTTAATCAGATACTGTTAAAGTATTCTTCATCTAATTGCTTACTGTGAATCCTGACCAACCAGGCATATTTATGTCGCCACTATTCCACTAATTGACTGACTGCCCAGTTGAAATTGAAAGAGGCGCTATTTTATTTCCTTCTCCTTTGAGGGATGTTATGAATGATTTCATCCGCTCAACCATCTGGCTTTATAACCCCTGACGGTACTCCTTGCCATGGTCCAATCGCCAGTCATAATACAACAGTCCTGCCCAAATTTTCAAGACTCATTTCCAAGTGGCATTATAACCTTGCAAATTGGTTTCATACTGGAAGTTATGTAGCTCAGATGTCAGAAATTGCTGTTTTCCTGGGATCTTTGTCAGAGTAGTGTTACCCGGCTTAGATGAGCTTATCACTGATTTGCTGTTTTTGTCTGGGTGTAATCCACAGTTGGCCTGGCCTCATGAGCACTCTGTTCAACGCACATCAGGCCAGTTTTCTTGTACACACATAAACACATGGATTCACATAACTGGGCTGACTAGCAAGGTTAATTTGTAATTTGTAAACCTGACTTAAGCCCTGCAATGTGTATGTTTCCATTCTGACAAGTCTTTTTATTGTCACCCACACACTGAAAGAGGCACGTCTACATCATCCCACCAACTGAGTACATATGCTCAGAAGAGTGCAGCCGCTGCAGCTGGTGAGCAGGGAATCACAGGAATTAAATGATTTCACTGCCGCGCTAATATGCCATTGGTGAGCCAACTGGGTCACAGCAACACCAGACAATGCAACAAATTACATTTCCTCACAGCTGCCTGTGAGAAAGTACATTTTGTCTTTTTTGTGATTAACCGATTGCATTGTTCTCACTTCCCAACCAATTGAAAAGGTGTCCTTAATATTGCTTTTGGCTGTTTCTGTGAGATTTGTACATACCATCTGAGGTGAGAGTTCCCTGTGGCGGTGGTGGTGGGTTGAGTCCAAATGGGCTTGCAGTAGGGGAGTCCATGCGTGATCCTCGAGGGAAGGCCCGGTTTGTATGGTCCCTCTGGATCTCATTGGTGAAGCGATTGTTGACCGGTATATTCTGTGGTACCACTTGGACTAGGGGGGGCACCACAGGCAGTTCACTTCGCCCCAGGGTCCTCAGGCACTGCTCCTCCAGGGCAGTGATGAGGATGGACTGGTTGTTGACCACTCCGGCCATGGTGGCAAACCGGACCTCCAGCTCCTTGTACCTGGAGGCCACTCTGAGCATCTCTGAGGTCACATTGAGGACGCGGTTCTCCAACTGGGCCAGTTCCAGGGAGTTGTCCCTTTTCCTGATGATCTCGTGCAGCAGCTGCATGTAGAGCTGGGTGACCCTGGAATTCATGTTCCTGCTCTCCTTCCTTAGAAGCTTCATCTCGTTCACCAAGTTACCATCTACGTCCACCACCAGCTGCAGCGTCTCAATCTCACGTCGCTGCTTGTTGAGCACCTCCCGCACATCTGCAATGTCCATGCGAGTCACCCTTTCTTTGTCAGGCTGAGGGCCTGTGGCGCTTGCACAGATTGGACCTGATAACAAAAATGAATTATTTAGAAAGTGACTCCTGAATGGAGCAATCTAATGTTCAGGAAAGCCAATCGATAAGACTAGGTAGATCCTTAAGTAATGAAGACAGCCATATAACATAGAATTGAGAGCCTATTACAAAAACTTGTCACCTGTGATCCTCTGCTCAGGGACCAGGAAGGTGTAGGAACACCTTTTGGCATCGGGGTCCTGGGGAGCTCTTTTGGTCCTGTGGAAAGAATGCTCTTTGGTCCTCTGGGCTTCTCTGGAGCGCCTACAGTAGCTTTGCTCCCAGAGAGAAAGGCAGAGCAGGGCACACAGGCTCCACATCAGACCCTGCATCGCTGCTGGCAGGCTTGTTGTCTGGATAGATGGGTTGATCGATGGCGGCTGGCGTTTGTTCCAAGTTCCTCCAGACCTCCCTGCAAGCCGACAGAACCCCGCTGTTAGTACTCAGAAACAACTGCTTGTTTGTTTCTAAATGGTAACAAAGGGAACATAAACAAGGAGAGGTGCCAGAATTGTTGAACATATGCTATTCCCGAACAAAGGAAATTGTTTAACATAATCTACCATAAGATTTTCATATAAAGGGATTTTTCTGACACTTTTTCAAATACACAGACAATGAGTAATTGTTTCGAGGGTGCTGGTGTGTGGTAGAGGGGCTGTCAGTCCACTGTTTCAAATAGTGGTCTGTGTGTGAAAGAGATTGAAAGAAAAAACACATTTTCTGTCCAGCCAGCAGGATGAGGCCTGCTTTCCGTCTCAGTTAATTCCCCAGCTGACACCCCATTGCTCTGAGGTCCTGTTGTCCCTCCCCCACCCCCCCTTTAAGAGCTGTGATACATGGCTGCTGGCTGTCCTTTATCTTTGGTACTTGACTTTTCTCTTACTTAATCCATCTCTACTGTCCCTTGTGCTCTTACCTTGTATAGCAAGCACCGCAAGAGGGTTGTTAGGTTTGATTTAAAGACCTCCCTGCCTTCTCCAAGATCTGACCTCACTAACCTGGACGTCAGCGTTGCCCAGCAGCACAAATCCCCCAGGCAACCCAAAACCCCACCCCTAATGCTTGTGCAGCTTCCTGTGGGACCGGTTTAGTAAGCGCACAGCCCAGTGCGCCACATGGCTGCAGACATTCACAAAAATTTAATAGAACATAATATTTGTATTGCACTTTAGAAAACTTTTATAGATACACAGGGACTACAGGGGTTTTAGAGGAAGGCATAAAAGCGGGATATGCAGTTTTACTTTGTGAGGAGTTCCGCTCCAGCTCTGTCTATTCAAGGGATGACTCCCGGTGCTCCCTTGCCCTCTGCCTGATCCCTGCTGATTCCAGATCTGCTTCTCATCAGCACACATGCACACAAACACACTCAGACGTACGCGCATACACACCGTTCCATTTAACACCTTGGCCTAACCCTGCGCGGGGGCCAAGACTTCGTCGAGCTCCCCTAATCCACCCCATCGCTGCGCACACTTGAGTCTTTACTCCATGCCACATCATTACGCCCTTCCTCCACCCTGAAACTTGGGCCCCGTGTGTCTCCCGTATGACGCCATTGTGGTTCCTCAGGAATGCTGGCAGTTCTGTCACTTGGAACAATGTGGAGGGGACAGCGTTGCAGATAGTATTACACATCTGCTATGAGTGTGTGTGCGCGTGTGCACACTTGCATGCTATGTGCACGTGCGTGTGTCCATCTGTATGATTGAATAGCTGTGTGCATGGCTACCCAGAGACGTTCTTCATTTCCACGGCCGTACGTATGTGTGTTTTTCCAGCAGCAGACGTCCCTGACAGCGTAACCAGGTACTGTATCCTTGCTGACCTGAGTGAGAGCTGCTAATGACTTTAGCAGTAACGTTAGCAGCAGTAGCGCCTGAGCTTTTCTACCAGTCAGCGAATGGCTCTTGACTGTCACAGTGATGTCCACGTGTGTCCATATTCACCATCGTCTTTAGGCGGCATGGACAGGACAGTCTCCTCCATCAACGGTCACTTCTCTCATTTTCCATCTCCTTCCTGTCCTTCTCTCACTTTCTCCCCTCGTTTTCTTTCCTCTCTCTTTTCCCCTTCTGCCTGTTTTTGTCCCTCTCCCTCTTTCTCTCTCCCTCTCTCTTTTCCTGTCCTCTTGAGCTTGATTTCCTCTGGGGGGGGCGGGGGGCTTCTGGGTATGAGGAACCGAGTCTCTTCCACAGAAACACAGCAGATGAAAGACATTCCAGGGTAGTCGGAGAGGTCAGGAGTGTGTTGTGGAAGTAGAAAGGTTTACGGTGTGACCTCAGAGCAGGCGGAGGGGCTCTTTCTCTGCTTCAACAAACCCAAACTAAGAACTGCTAAAGGCCTTTGGGGCGGGAGGGATGCGGATTGGCAAACATAACCTGTGCACCTCTGGAAGTAAAACCGTGTGCACATGTGTGTTCGTGTTCCAGGGCTTGTTGAACAAATGAAGATGTCCACGAACACACTGGGTTTTAGGTTGATATTTTCTTTTAGTGGGGTTGTGATATTGATACATTTCACCTTCATTTTTACAGAGGAGCAGATTTAATTTTTCCCTGTCATACAGACCTGTGCTCCTGATCAGTTCACTGTGTCTTTGAATAATACAGCAGCCTCACACCACATCTGTTCAACAGTAATGGCTGGCATCGTTTCTGCCAACACCAGCAGATGTCATGACCAGTGTCTGACGCATTTTGGATTCGAAATCAAAAAGAAATGGCATGAACATAATAAAAATAACATCTGTAAGCTTTACAGTTCATTATTAAAATAGTACTGTAGTAGAACATATTTACACGCACCTGACTACATACCTTGGAGTTTTTCCAGCACCCTGTAATTATATCTGACAAACTCAGCCTGTTTACATTTGTGTCTATTTAAGTTCAGCTTACTGGAGCAGAAACAGTGGTTCATTAATTTCCAGTGTATGTTTGCATGGAGTTAGTGCTCATGCAGTGCACTGTAGCACACACAAGTATCTCAAATTTGCGTAACAGAGAGGAATGGAAATATTAAAATTAGCTATTCCATATTCCTATGAGTAATGCACATTATCCATCCATCCATTTTCCATACCCACATATTCCTATTGAGGGTGCACAGAATCATGTATTTGAATAAAGCTGCATAGTTTGTGTCCATACATTTCAAATATCAGTCTTACGTACTCTATATGATGTAAGCACTGAGTAATGTTCACTCATTTAATTGTGTGAGTGTATCTGGCACAAACGTTTGGATGCACCTGTGTTGCTAAGCAGTATTTTGCTTTAGATGATCCGAGTTGCTGCAGAGAAATGTCACTTCGTGTTAATGAGCAAGCTGAGCTGAAAGCATCAGTAACAGTCAGTCATCGGCCCAAACCGAGAAGAGAAGTGACCTGCGTGCCGGAGCTACAGGTGTTACACACCGAGAGGAAGCAGGAGGGAGGGAGACGAGGAGTGACAGGCAATTAGGCTGAAATAAAGTGCAAAAGAGCTGTGATGGATCTAACATTGCGTTGTGAAATAAAGATAGAAAGAGAGTAATGGTGATAGAAAGTGGGTCATGGCCCCTTTTTTTGTCCCTGGCCTGGCCTCATGAACATAACTTACCACATGAGACAGAGCCTCTCCCGTAGATGAAATATTCCCGTTCCCCTTTTCACTCTCAGCGGATGTGCACTCTTTCCTGTGCCTCTTTCTCTCCATTTGATTACTTTGTTCTCTCTGCACTCCCTCCTCACCTCGCCTCCCCTCTCTTCCTTTTTTAAATACTTTCTTTCCTCCTTCCTTCCTTCTCCCTCCTACTCTTTGCTTTCCTTTCCCTATTTATTTACATATCCTTTAAAGCTGCAGCTAATTCACCTTGACAGCAGAGAGCGGAGAGATATTCAAGCCACAGATTACAAACACGGCAAATTACAACACTCTTTTTTCCCTCCAGAAATCAAATAAGAAATGATCTGTTGGCTCAGCCTCTCTGACAAACAACTCTCCGATCCCATAACAGATGTGGCAACATCTCCAAGTGGAGCCAGCAGCGAGATTGTTTGGAATAACAGCCTGGCAGCTGGAATCCTCGGCCTGACTTACATGATGGAAACAGTATTAGCTCCATAAGTCTTCCTAAGTGCACCGCTGGGTGCTCACCTCACTAATAGTTATTAATAGTCAGAAGACATATGACTGTGACCTTTAAACTCTCTCTCTACTCTTCTCTCTCTGTCTCTCTGCCCCCCTCTCTCTCTCATTACTATCATCTGATTAATTTACACGCCGACAGCATGTTATTGCAGCAGTCTAAGAAAAGACAGGTATTGATGAGTATCCCGCTTCCTTTGCTTTTTTTTATAATTGCTCACAGAGCCACTGTCTCCATCCAACTGGGAATCGTGTGATAAAGCAGTTCACATCATTTTTCCTGCATGCAACCTTTCATCTTCAATGAATGTATGTGAATATGCGTGTGTGTTCTTCCTTTTTGGTCCAACTAATAGAAAATCATGTGCAGGCCGAAGTACGGGCCTAAGTGTGACTCAGACATTAGAAAGAAAGAAAAAAAAACATTAACGAGCATGAGTGGCTACAGGTCCTCCCCTAAACTAGTAAATACACACTACTCAGTCTAACAAACACCATAAATGCTGAAGCACACTCTCCCTGGTTCTCCTCTTTTCCCGGAACCTCCTTCAGCTCTCTCTCCTAATGAAACTAAATGAAACACAAACAGCATCAAGTGAGCGTTCCGTTTAAAGTTAACCAGTTAAACTTTATCAGTTTAACGCTGACGAGTCGCACATCGGCTGGGATCTGTTGATTTGCAAGAGCGCATACATACTGTGTGTGTGTGTGTGTGTGTGTGTGTGTGTGTGCGCAGGTGATGTGTTTTTT
>OMLF01057518.1:0-10645 GCA_900302615.1 Holocentrus rufus | reverse complement strand
GGTGGCTAATATAGAAAAACTTACTGCACAACCTTCCTCACAAATACAGCACACACACACACACACACACACACACAGCACAGCACAATTCCACTTGCTTAACACAGTGTTTTTCACCCTCAGGCTCTGACTCTTTCCACAGAAATGTTGTTGCATCAGAAACATGTTGATTTTACATAATGTTGGATTATCATAAAAACATTACCATAAAGCAAGACCACATCATTTCTGCTGTGATCTGTCTTTCATGGAGGTTTTTTAGCAATCCAGTGATTCACATTCCACTTTTTGTAGCCAGGCTGTGGAGGTTAAATACAAATGCCTGTGTCATGTTTGTTGTTGAAGCCCTTGCAGGGAGGTTTTCGGCAGACTGTTCTATCCGTCAGTGTTGTACACTGTTGAGTGATACTGTGCTCCATGCTAACACTTTAGCATGTTGAGTGATAGTTGGCTACTGCATAGCCCATACTATGCTAATTGACTTAGGCTTCATGCTAACAATTTAGCATAATGAGTGAAATTAGATTGCTAACACTTTAGCATAATGTTAAATGATAGTACTCTGTCTATGCTAAAGCTTTAGCATAGCGTACACTATGTTAAGTGATAAAAGGCTTCAGGTTCACACTTTAGCATACGCTATGTTAAATTAAATTAGGTTGCTAACACTTTAGCATACAAATGCTGACAGATGACACAGCCTGCTCTAAATCTAAATGACAATCTAAAGATAAATGATAATCTCCCTAAAGTTTTGTACATTCCTGTAATTTCTATAGGAAAATGTGTCTGTTGATTCACACCACTAAAGGAAACTACCACTGATTAGAGTGATGCACATGCACAGTACGAGTCATACATACACTCTCAGATATATGTAAAGACATGCATGCACGCAGAACAGCAAATGCACGCTCAGTGAATACACACACACTTTCATCCACCCACACAAGCATATTTGCATATCAGTGAGGACATTCTATTGACTTACATTCATTCCCTAACCCCTATTACACATGCACAAGCCCACACAGCACGCACGCGCGCGCACACACACACACACACACACAAACTCCTCTGAACGTGTTATCTTTCAGAGGAGTGTGCTCCCTATCTATTTAAGCGGCATGAATGATGCACAGATTCTCTCTCTCACACACACACACACACACACACACACATACACACACGCATAGAGGGAGATAGAGATCCAGAAACACAGTAATACACTCTGAGACACACACACACGCACACACATAAACAGTGTAAATGTCACAGTGGCCTGTCATAGCTATGATGGGTGAAAATTTATTTGTAAGATCTTAAACAGGCATAAAATTGACGAATATTTTAACGCTGCCTACCCCGCTCTCATGCTTTCAAGATTGCACTCTCTTTATAAAAGCCCATGAAAACAAGTTGATTGGAGGAAAGAGAGAGAGAGTGAGGGGAAAGTGACGAAGACACAGTGGGGTCAAGGGTGGGCGAAACTGAACAAATATTGTGAAAAAGGACTGAGATAAGTATACATGTAAACTGTTAGACAAAACAGGTTGTTTTTTTGGTTGTCCGTCTTTCATTGTTGTGGTGTTCCTGCACTGCACTTCCCAGAGATCACCTGTCAATCAAACAGAGTGGGCGGGACTGTGATGTCTTTTTCTTCGGATTTTCTGTTGAAAGAGTTTCTGTAGGTGACTCTCTTTCCTTTGTCTGCTCAGTCATGTTGGCCATCACTGCTCATGCTAACTGCTCAGTTCTTCTTCTTCTGTTTATTCCAAACAAGCTGGAAACATAAAACGCATCACTTCCTGTGCAGCAGGGGATTTTAAGAGCTACTAGACGCAGCAAATTTAGAAGTTTTCTTGTGATCACTGGCGTATCCTTTATCAATAGAGAGATACAAAAGGCAGACTATTACTCTAAGAAGTGCTTTTTGGTTTTGTTGGCTCTTTGATCGGCACATATTCCTGCCAAACTAGAGAAAGATGTGACTGGAAGGTTGCCCGTTCGACTCTCCAGGCTGGCTGGTAAAATGTTGATGGTGGAAAGTGAATGCTGTCTCCTTTCTCAACAATTCCAACTGAGGATGCTGCTCCAGGTTGTCAGGGGCCACCAGAAGAAGACTGTGTGTGAGTGTGTGGAAGCATACAAATGTGAAGCAGGGTGGTGCTTGAAAGAGAGAATGGTGCCCTGTCAGGTTTCCCTGGGTTAATAAAGGTTAAAGCAAAATGTAGGGTTAAAATAAGGGTGGGAGGGATGCGAGGCTGGATGAACGGCTGCACAGACAGAGAGGCAGGCAGGCTAATTGATTGACTGATTGGTTGGAGGGTCGATGGAATCACTCATTCATTTATCTCTGTTTCATGTTGGAGCTCCGCTGTCAGGGCTTCTGTATTGGCAGAGCCATCAAGCCACTGTTGCCGAAAATAAGATTCAGGCTATTTCCCCAAATAGTCATTTGCATTGCATCAGATCAGTGAAGTTCTGCAATGATTTTACCCGAGAACGGCTTTCGGTGTCAGAGTAGCCAAGTTGCACAAAAAAAAAATGTCAAATTAGAGTGGATTTTGACAAGAATAAATGAGTCTAACTGTGAATAGGGCATGACATACAAGTATAAATGTATCAGAACTAAACATAAATGTCTCTCGCTTCCTTGCTCTGCCAGACATTTTATAATTCCCCAAAAGGTCAAATCAATTTGATATCCAGCATATAGTATCTGATTATGCTCCCTGAACAGCACAAAATGTACACATTTTTCACTGTTTGTAGGAAGCACAAGGCCAGCAGTTTACTTTAGAGCGAGCTGAAAGCTTCTGGCTTTTAAAGAAATTGATTTCTTTCTGGTTAAAAGGCAAACAATTACATCTAGAGACATATAATGACCCAACAATATGCTGAGATCCCATGGCCATGGTTCTCTGCAGCTCGATTTAAAGTATCAGCACAAAAGGAAGAATTAGACTAATTAAAAATAATTACATGTCGCCATTTCAAGTTAGCTTAGTGAGTTAACTCTGAAAAAAGTCCACAGCACCCCCAAATCTATATGAAATCTGGAACCATTTAGGAAAAAATAAATGTTTTGTTTTGTTTTTTTTCCCCCTCTAGTTATGCAGCGAGTCAGCTTCTAATTATGTCTGCATTTAGGCTCATTGACTGCCATAGATAACAGCAGTCAGTTAGCCTTGATACTACATGGAAACTCACTTTCCATCCCTTAAAATTGGTTTGTTTGCTCCTGTCCAGATTGTGACGGACAGTCTGATTGGTCATGTGTCTAAGGGGTGGGATCTAGATGGTGATGCCACACTCTAAATGTCTCTGACAGAAAACAACAAACATGGCTACTCAAGCAGAGGACTCCAATGATAAAGCGATGTTTTAGCAGAGACTGACTCTGTCTCTGAGGTAAAAGAAGAATGAGCAACAGAACTGAAGGTGCTGCTATTCCTGCTAGCTGCCATTACAGCCTGTTTGTTTAACTAGTGGGTCACCAGCGCCCTGTACTGTCTTGTATTTTGTTACTTTCATTGGTTGTAGGCTGATCCAGTATTGTTCATAGTCATAGTCACAGTTCACTAACCAAACGGTTCACTATTGAGGCGTTCGAGACCTGCTCTCATACCTCATTTGAGATGAGATATAAGGTCTGGTAACACCAGGCTAGCAGTCAATGGCCATAGTTTGTCTTTCTAAGCATGTAGGCTTTGATATCACAGTGGTTCTACCTTTCTCTAGTTCATTAAAGCTTTTACATTAACTGTTCTAAAGTCTACAAAAGAATCTCTCTTTCCCGGTTTGTCTGTAATAAATACAAGAAAGTAGTTGAAGTTGAAGTATAAGCAAAACACCAAAGCACTGATGTCTCATCACGCCAAAACAGAATAACACAAGAAACTCGTAGATTACCATTTTAAACCTGAACAAAGTGCTCAGTTCTGAACAAAATATCAATTCCTTCACTGTTAAGCTGCTTATGTCTCATTTGCTACGTACTGTAGCTCTCAAATACAGTCCTAATGAGGTAATGAATACTTTTAAAAAGCACCTGAAACATGGACTAAATGGAAAAAAAGTAGAGATCATGTCAGTGGACTGGCCAAGTGTCCAGAGGTCAAGCTAATCATCAGGTTTTATTCATCTATTTAAAATGAATCCATGTAAATGTCACTGAATCCGTGATATTTATTAATTCCTTCCCTTCCTTCTTTCAAAATTACTATTTAAGTAGAGATGTAAACTCGACCATGCAATGACAAAAAAACAATGTGAGGCGACTCCACTGGACAACAAGCGGAAAAGGTCAGATTTAAGTCAAAAGGTTGCTTCACTCACTGTTCAGTATAGGCCACATGGCAGCACAAATTAACATCATGTCTACAGGATGAGAGGATGATTGTGGATCGTGTTTTAAATGTTAACATCTTCTGTCCTCTTGTGTGCTATCCTAATGAGAAATCTTCCCTTATCGTGAGTCTCACTGTACCGTCCTGTGATCCCAAAATCAAGTGGAAAAGGTCACATCTGGCTCGACACGGAAATCGTGCTCTTTCCAAATGTTCAGATAAAGGCTACAGCAGAAATACAGCGTTTGTTTGAATCTGCCCCGAGCGCCGGGTGAGCGGGTTTATCTCGTCAGGGCAGTTCAGGTGGGATCAGAGTTTTCTTCAATCACAGAAAAGCGACTGAAGAAAAACTTTCTGGCACATATCTTCCTATTTGGTGACCTGTATAACATGTGACAGGCATTTAATAATGTTTAATGAGTCGGGAGTCAATCTGGGAGTCAATATGATGATGTCAGCAGAAGAGAGGCATCGTGGGTAACTTTTCTCCTGCCAATCTATGCATTTACACACACACACACACACACTGAATTTATTATATTTTTCACTATAAAGATTTGTTATGTGACTGTGGGAGAAGACATGCCTTAAAAAGTTTATTCTACCAAACTCTTATATAACTATAAAGGTTTCACTACGCCCTCTTTGCACACACACACACACACACACACACACACATACATACACATACGCACACACTGCCATAGTGCTCTATGTGGCCTAATGTACTTCCCTGTACTGTACTATGTTGTCAGGAAATGTATTTGGAAAAGGTCAAATCTATCTTGAGACCTAAACTGCACATAAAGGAGTACAGTTCTGAGGGAGCTGCAGTAATGTAAGTCTTTGTGAACTCTTTGTCTGCTCAGTGCACGCTATTTGGCAAATTTGGCTCTCATTCTGTAAGTGTAATAACCCTCACACACATACACACATATGCCTATACACACATTTTAAGTTGCTTAACAGTAGAGAATAGCAGCATAAAATATTCAAGTCAAGCTTACAGCATAAAAAGCTCAATGATTAAACATATATGATACCCTTTGTGTGTATGTGTGTGTGTGTGTGTTAGCCAGGATTTTTGGATAGCTGCAGATAGTGAACAGCCACTGGACTGCCTGCACACATTTTTGTGTTGTATTTAGATTTCTCCCTCTGCTCAACATACATATACACACTAAACACAAACAAACAGTCACTATATCTATTCTTTCCCTCACAGAGACAAACAGCTTCTATCAAAGTACTCTTAAATAAGTGGAGATAGTAAAAAGGAGAATGAGGCAGAGGAAAACTGTTTAATATTTAACAAAATCCCCCCAAAATTCTGTCTTTCCACTGTATGAAAAGTATGAAGCTTATTCCACTGTTGCACACATTGAACATCGCTGTGGATGAAAGTGTCAACTAAGTTTCTAAATGTGAATTATTCACGAAATGGTGACTAAGTAGGGATCGTAGGAAAGGAGAGGAAAGGAAAGGCAAGGAAAGGAGGTTGGATGGGAACAGAGGAGAGGACATGAGAGGAGGTCTGGGTGAAGAGTCGTCTCATTAATCTTGGAAGGGTGCAGCAGAAGGTTCAAAATGCAAATGAAACTATCAGTCTTGTGGCAGAGGCGGAGGGGAAAGAAACAGAGAGATGAGAGAGAGGTAGAGGGATCGACAGCGATTGGGAGAAAGAGAGAAAAGGTGAGGAGGAAGCATGAGAAAGGAAAGTGAACATTCATTTCATTGCATGAGCGGAGGACAATCCTCCTACACCACATTGTATGGATTCCTCTGGTAGAAAACAACAACTATAAAACATATTTGTGGTCAGTAAGGAACTTCCTTCATATTTGATGTAGACAACACTGGCTGGCCAATGTCTCATTTTTTGTAAAAGGCTAGACCTGTAAAGTGCTGTAACATTCCATTTGGCGGCCATATTGGAGGTCATCAGCTTTTGGCAACTTGAATGAGAACAAATGATTTAATTTCTTAACTTTGGACTTAGCAGCCTCAACAGTGTAGAACAGACCTGGTTAATTTTATTTTTTTAGCTGGAGACTAATCATTTCATCAAAGATGCATCTAATTGATTTTGTGTTTAGATAATGTGAACTTGTTTGTTAGCTAGCTAATCCATTTGGAGGACAGTGGCATGCAGGAGGTGTTTTATTAATCAGATTTATCATATTGATTAATTTAATCAGATTATATTTTTATGTTGATGTTGAGGAACACAGGATTGTGTATGTTACTAATGCTTAATGTTGTGTATGTGGCTCATGTCCATGCCAGTGTTAATGCTATCTTTGTTAATGTTTTGTAAAGTTAGTCCAAAGAATGTTGAGAGAGTATCTTTGAAAGCTACAAACATGGTTGTTAAACACAATTTCCAATATTATTTCCTAAACATGTTCTGTCAGATTATACGTTTTGACATACGGTGTTTTTATTTTTAATTCTTATTTATTTATTTATTAATTTATTGAGGGAACATCATTGAATTCCCATGGGGCTGTTTCAGATTGGGAAAAAAAAAACTTAGGGAACATGGGGCCTGGGAACATAGTGACGCTTTTATACATGATTCATTATCTAACCATTTACTATGATTAGCAAGATAATTGTCACTGTCTTGCACATCTGACAGTAATATTACATGGCTAGTGGCTAAAGGACTTATAGTTGCTTTAGAGCACAACTGGTTCAGCCGGCTGCCTAGTTAGCTAGACAATGCGAATAAACAACAAGAGTCTTCCAAACCTTCCAAACCTTAAAGTTAGCGTGTTTTGGACATTAAAACTAAGGCCAGTGTGGTGTTGGTGAAACAGCAGGTTGGGCAACCCAACCAGACAACACAGCTAATACAGAGTAAACCAACCAGAAAACCATAAGACACACATGGAGGTAGTGAGGGGAGGGGGTGGTGGATACTGGAGGACGTTGGTGCTCCCGGGGCCAGTGAGGTGAAGTTCATAGGTACTTCAGATGGAGGGTACAGGGAATGTGTCCGACTCACTGCTCTGCAGGGATATAGAAAAATAGCATGAGGTCCACAGAGCAGCTGGGCCAACACTGAATCACTTGTCTCTGTGGGATCAGGCTAGAAGCAACAGTTGACACGTTCCAGTTGGAGATTTGTAACAAAAGTCTGAAGCCTTCTTTGGCCTTATTGCAGACCTGAATGTTTGCATTCTGCCTCTGTCTTTTCCCTGTCCATCATCTCTCTCTGTCCTCTGTTTCTCTCCCCCTCTTCTGACTGACTTCTCGTCTGTCACATCTGCTCCCTCTCTGTCTCTCTAGCAGCTCTTCAGGTGCTTTTATCCAATTGACATAAGTGCGGATACATTACAGCAGAGTGGCCTGCTCAATTATTCTGTTTTTTGGCAGTCTATTTCAAGGATCCTTTGTCTTTTTATGCTATTGAGAAGACACTCCACCTTGACCACATGAGCTAATAAATTAATACCCCAACTGTCTGTGAGGCCTCTTTAGGCAAAATCAACATAAGACATCATCTCCCCCTACAGGTTTACCTACCTTTTCTGGAATTGATTACCTTTTGTGACATTAATTGATCCATTATCAATATTTTCGCATGGCAGCAGGGTCATGAAACATTTCTTACACATATAAACTAGCGAGGAGTTTACATCATAGCGACAGCATTCCAAATTTGTATTGGCGTCAAACTTTGGTGCCACTATTGAACTAAAAAAAAACTGACGACAAACCACTGTACCTATGCAGTTGGAGTTCTATAACACCAATACAATATACATAATCCAAACTGGTGTTGTTTTGTTTTTTTTTTTAAATCCAATGTGTGTTGATTGACCTTGTTTTTTGTCTCAAATCATCAGGAGTCTGTCCAGCAGCTGCATATAGCCTAGCATAAATTCCAGAACTAGCTAACATTAACAACACAATGCTTACATTAGCCACATCCAATAACAAATTTGTTTTGTAAAGTTAGTCGAAAGAAACAATATATCAACTGCGAGCTAGTTAACAAGATAATAAATTAGCATTAATCCGGACTTCTGGCTGGATAGTCACCTGTTCAACTACTTTATAAACAGAATGGTGGTAAATTCATCACTTGGTCAACCACACTGAAAGTTTCTACACTTGGCATCAATTTGGGTTCATGCACTGCACAGTGACATGATGCCTTTCTGATGATGTCATTAGTTCCTTCATATGGGACAATAGCAGCTGTCATTTATAGTAAAATGAAAAAAAAGGAATGAATGTGTATGGATGATGTGGCATTACTGAGAAATAAAGTAGATTTTCGCACGAACGTCCAAAGATTTTTGACATTTACAATGCATCATGAACACATCGTCATCCCCGGGACAGGAAATGTTTCCTGCACAAGAGACAATGTCAGCTGTCAGTTTCAGAATAAATTTGGAAACAATGGAAATCAAATCTGCTGAGCACACTGGGAATAATGAAGCACGTGTATTTTCTTTCCACTACAACCAACATTCATCAAACAACCTCAATCACTGCTATTAATCAACCTCTCTCTCTTTCTCTCTCTCTCTCTCTCTCAGCTCTCCAGACCACTCAGCCTCCCAAAGTCCTCTTCCCCCCAGAGAGACAAGACACAGTGATAGAAGTCACGCCTGGTAAGGATCAACAGTTCTTCTGTTTTTAATATTTCCTCCAGTTAAAGTGGAGGGCCTCGATGTTCTAGGTAGTTGATCTCCATCTTGGGTGCTAAGCTCTCATCGCTGTGGACTTTTTCCTTCAATCTTTCTGTCGGTGGAGTTTGAGTTTCTGTCGGTGGTGTTCTTTTTTTTTTGTCTGGTCAGCCATGGTGGCTATCACTGCTCATGCTAATGCTACGTTCACCTCATATGGGAAGGAAGGTAGGGGTCAGAAAGATTCCCATTAATAAAACTTGTACATCTTTATGTCAGCTGGAAAATAAAGCAAGGTAATCTGTATCAGTCTGTATCGAAAAGGTAAACTGTTAATTTAGCCAAATTTGTTTTATGACTGAGTTGGTTTGTTGGTTAAAAATATTCATCATAAAAGAACAAAATCTTGATCGATCTACATTAAACCATTGCCATTTTCCAGATGCTTCCACACTATTAACCACCGACTTGGATATATCGGAGCTTTCAGAAAAATACGATACTCCTAGCTGTACTTACGAGTTAGATCTTGACATGGATGCAGAAGCTGGAATTCACGGTAAATTGCACATGACTTGAACGCAGCACAACCAACCCTTGTTGCTGCTAGTGGAACCCCAAAACACATCACTTCCTGTTTTTTTCCTCAGGCCAGACTGACCCAAAGGAGGATGCTTTCATGAGCTGCATGTCAGTTGACCCACTATTTGTGTTGTAGCAGCTGAAGATGCTGGTAGGCGCTCAGTGTCTTGCTCACAGACACTTCAGCAGGCAGGAGGCCTGAACTCGGGTCAAACCGCTGAAACATGATATCGCTTCCACCGCTCGGTCCCCCTGCCGCCCCCGTATTCTCCGTCTATCTGTGCTCTTCTCTTCTCATTTCTGTTCTCTGTTTTTCCTGCTTTATCTCATCTCTCCAGCGATTAACGGCAGCTTGTGAGCCGATATGAATTAAATCCCATTTACTTTTGTGTTGGCACATTTTTGCCGAGCCGGCACAGAACTTGTTATACGATGCTGCTTTGCCGCGCGCTGATGAGAATTAACAAGATAGTCCAAACCCTTTTGGGAATTTAGTTTCTCCATCTGAATTTATCTTCATTTTCACATTTAGGGGAGTGACAAGTCGCATCAATCTGAAAATGTCTCGGCAGCAGTGTTAACATGAAACCAGAAGGAAGCACATAGAAGATTCCAGCTATCAACAAGCATTTTGTCTCCACAGGAAATGTGAGCAACAGGGTGTGTGTGGGTTCACTGAAGGTCACAAGCTGGTGAATGTACAACAAAAGTCTGCTGAAGAAATTAACAGACTAAAATTAAAAATCTGAAGGGAACTCTTTAAGCCTATTTAGGGTTTCCTTGTGTAGTGAACTGTGTTGTGTTGTATTGTGGTGTGGGACTGGTTGGCTGGTTTCCTAGCCAGCTGTGTGTACTGTGTGTGTGTGTGTGTGTGTGTGTGTGTGTGTTTTGTCCTGCTGTTCAGCGGTCTCTCTGACAATGTTAGCGCTGTAGGTAGAAATGTGTTTGTGAATGTGTGTGTGTGTGTATATGTATGTGTGTGTCTGTGTGTGTCTGTGTTTCCATTAACTCCAGATTGATGGTGTAACAAATAGGCCCTAAGGCCTCTGTACACTGATTGCAGCA
>OMLF01057517.1:52260-83346 GCA_900302615.1 Holocentrus rufus | reverse complement strand
CATAGAAGTGCCAGCTTCATAAGTGTTGTAGTCAAGACCACCGAACTCGAGACCAAGTCATGACCAAGACCAGACCAATACTAATCCCATTCAAGTCCATGACTGTGATCATAGTGATCAACATTTACATCCTTTCTGTAGTAACATTTCTAAATAAAATTTTATTTCGGACTATGAGTAAAGAAAAAAGGCATTATTTAGAAATGTTGGTGAAATACAAATTGATGTATGTACCCAGTGACAGTGTGCAATTCCATTTTGCTGATACAGTAGGCAGAATGAACCAAAGTGTGCAGACACCTTACTGCTGCTAAATTATGAGCCCTCGAAACTCCCACATCAGCAACTGATGGGGAAATTATACAGTATGTCGCCTAATAACCTCTACAGTGATACAATATGTGGTTGGTATGCTGTTTATAAACAGAGGCATTAGTCTATAGTGCATGGAAAAAATATATTTGAAAGCCTGATGGCCTGCAGCAGAAATTGATTATGTAAAATAATTTGACATATGGTGCCTTAAAAGTTAAGCGCTGTCACAATCAATGTATGAAGAACACTCCTTTAATTGAAATGAATGAACCAAAATTTTGTCATTTCAGCCCTATGATGCCTGCCAGTGATAGCAGGGCAATGTGACTCTTAACAAGGTACTATTACGCTACACCTGGAAATTATTATTCACAATAAACATGTAACAGCCATTAACAGAAATAAAATTTTCTCATTTAAAATAAGCCGAGTTGTATCTGTTACATCTGAAGTATTACAATCAATCACTGTTATAATAATAAATAAATTATACAGTGCACAAGCAGGTAACGTAGTGATGTTACTACAGTTTGTTTGAGTCAAAGACAGGACCAGGTAAAATGCAAGGGATTCCAAGATGAGACCAAGACCATTAAACTGTGTTCTCTAGTCTCAAGTACTACAACACTAATCAGCAGTGAAAAATAATATTGGACGGATATCGATTGCCTTTCAAAGCTGATTTTAGCCAGTACCAATCTGTCTGTCGATATATCAGCCCATTCCCTGCAGTTTGTCACCAGTTACAACCCACACCTTCTCCTCATTGACATTTGCTTCTTTTTTTTAATCATTGCGCCTACTGAGGGCGCTATGGTCCGTGTCCACTGCCTTAACAAGCTGCCCATTTACAGTGTTATGCCAAACACAACATTAATCACTATCAGGGGAGGAATTTGCATCAGAACTTTGAAATTTGAGACAAGTCATGGGGAAAATGCCCTGCTCGTAGCCAGTGAAAACACAGGAGATTGAATTGTGTTTAAATATAAGCCTATATCTCCTCTGGGAATAAGAGCACTGTTAAAAGATGACTGGGTCAGGTCACATAACCCTAAGCAGTTTCATTTTTCCCATTCCCTATCTTATGAGGCCAACTGCAGTGAAAATGGCACTCTGCTGCATTTTTAAGGTTATATTATAAGAGATAATTTCTTCATAAAAATTTCATATAGACGGAACAGTGACAGGAAAGATAGGACAAAAAGAGAGGAGATAGCATACAGCCATGGTTGGGATCTGGATTTGAACCGAGAAAGGTACATATATTGTCCAGAGTAATATACCAAGCCCGCTGATCCACCAGGAAAAACCGGCAGGCCTAATCTGATCTCACCAGCCAAGAATGTCACTTGGAAAAGAAGCTCAGATTGTCGAACACTGAACTGTCAGTAGCACTGCAATCACAATCAGACACATTGTGCAATTTGCAGAATGTCAAAAAGAGTTATGAAAATGTCAAGGTGACAGCACGTGGGGGGAAGATAGAAGCAATATGCCAGGGGAGATGGATAAAAAAACGAATCTCTTTCTGTCCCCAAATTACAAACAAATCTAAAATTACAATGAAAGAATGAGGATAACTTCCCTCAAGCCAGGTGGGTGCAGATGTTTCATTACTGACATGCTGCACCGTTGATTTTCCCATGACGCAAATTGCTGGCAAAATTCAACTTGTGTTCCCCTTGCAAGTCATTTGAAAGAGCAGGGGCGTTCCAAAAATGTCTGAGCCCCGTGCAAAAGCCAATTTTGGGGGCACCCATCACCACATTTTTTTGTTTATCTTCAAAAGCGTGGTCATTTTAGCTGAAGCTGGAAAGTTTCACAAAATTATAGGAATGTGAATCCCAGAGGTTATGTATTTAACCTTTCAAAAACCTCACCCAGGTCTGAATCAATTAACTACTCAGGGCTACTAGCTACGTAACAACCAACTATGGCTGCTCTCTTCAACCTGTCACTCCTCACATGTGCAGGTCTGACTGAAGCATCAGGTAAATGGTGAGAGATTAGAATTAGAGATTAGATTAGAGGAAGAGATTTTTTTGTTTTAAAGTTTATTTTTGTTCAGGCACTGGTCAAGACCATTGTCAATAAAAGGGGAGCAAGCAGGGTCTAAGGATCCACTCTTATTTTATGGACCCACAAGTTAGTTTGTAATATTTTGCTCAATATCTATACTAAATTAGTCTACTTTAAATAAAATTAAAAACTGTAGTCCAAAATAAGCATTTCAGTCTCAGATTTTAGGGGTGCCCCACCACCTTCAGGCCCTGGGTAATCAGTTCCCCTTCTGCCCCTATGAAAGAGACAAGCTTTGTGTTATACTACATACTTGAAAAGGAATGGGCTTAAATGGCCACTGTAAAGTATTCTGGGAATAAAATTGGAGCAACCAAATGATGTGAAGTCTGGGAAGGGCATCAGCATAACAATAACTGGTAGTTCAATGGATCCAAGTAAGGCTAAATGAAAAAGTATTCACTTGTAATTAAATTGTGCGTCAGTTCAGTCTCACAAGATCAACAGAAATGATGAAATGAAGAAACTGATTTTAATCAGTTATTTAACTAGAAAATTCCTTTCCAAACATATTAAGATTTCTGAGGCGCACTGAAAAAAAAGAAGGTTTCAGTTGCTCATATTAATTCAAATTGGCAAAAGTAAAGGTAATTTGCATAAGTTGTTTGCTTAATCTGCATAGTCAAGGACATTAACAAATGACACTATGATATCGGTCACTTAGGCAGCAAATCTGTATGCACAGTGGTCAAAAAGGAGACCAAAGTAATTTGGTTTTGCAATGATTAAATAATTTTTCAGTGCTTTCAAAGTCACTGGTGAAGTTCTCATTCAAACGCAAATCATACAGCTTCTGTATACTGCACTTTGTAATGTTTCAAACAAGCCCTTTCCTTCAAAAAAAACAAAAAAAAACCTCTTCTTACCTAATGAAAAAAAACGTTTGAAAAACTGTATTTTCTATCATGTTCCCTGACTGAAAACTGTATGCATTTCATTATAGCCCACAACTCTACTGAAACATAAGACATACGATTTAAAAAACAAATTGGAGTGCTTTCATTAATTTTTCCTTGGGTTTCTGCATGCCTCTCCTTCAGATTTCATACATTATTTGCAATGCTTTTACTAATTAAGGTTTTATGTTAATGTAGAGAAAACTTTTACAACACTGCCTTCTAAGAAATTTTTTTTTCTCACTATGTTTCTACTACAGTTAAATAAAAGGTAGATAAAATCAAAGCTTAGATTTTTTAAGGGTAAAAATGTAACCATTTAAGTATAGATTCATGTAAAGTGTTGCCTATGGTTTCTCCCTCCACTCCCCTCCTTCCACCTAAACAAGAGTAAAATGTCAAATGTCAACCACTTTAAATGGTTTTCAATCAAATCTACCTCAGTGACAAATGCAATTCAAACCCATCAAGTTGCATTAGCACCCATGCATAGAGAGCTAAAACAGGGGCGTATGGGAAAAAACTGTTTAATGTCAAACATTATTTCAAATCAGAGCACGGACTAAGTGGACTGTCTCCTCTTATACAGCCAATAAAACCAAACCACACATCAAAGCATGCCAGCGCTCCAGCCCCGTAATCCACTTACTAACGGATGAGGATGATGTTATAATGGCATCAATGCTCCTTATGACTTACACTCCTGTCATGTAAGTCCCGAATGGAAAAGGGAAGACATGGCCTTTCGGAGTCTGACAGAGCAGGCATGGTGTTAGAGCTGCACTATCAATCTGTCAGTTAGCCGCTGGATGCAAGGCATTAGAGCCGAGGAAGGCATAAAGATCTGGGATAGCGAACAACAACAAAAGAGCAAAAGGAATTTTCTTACACCGAATCAAATCAACTTTATCACTGCCAAAGGGGTTATTTTTATCAGGATGTAGGACAATAGGCCACTGATTGGATTTGATGATTAAGCTACAAGATTAATGATGGAAATATACAATATACATGCACTGTATCTTTTCATGCATCGGTAACCACCTACCAAAGTCAGGGCTAATGCTGCCAACTACCAAAGTCAGTGGTTAATACCTACAATGAAATGAAAAGAAATGAAACATGAAAGTTGCGAGGATTATTACCAATAGGTTTATGATCCAGTGCTGATTTTGACATTGAACAAATGTGAAAGTCAAAACCCCATTTTATACACGCCGCATGAGGGGTTTTTCCATTGGAAATGGTTATTAATGACAGAAACTTAAATCATTTAATTCAATTTGGGGAATATTTCATAAAAGCTAATATGGCATGAAGCCCTGACACTTTCCTTATTAGCAAAGCGATTGGATCTTTACGGTGTGGGGGTATCGTTGAAAAGAGCCTTATGTAAAGATGTTACGATTTCTCATGTAAAATTTAGGAACCTGTTAAATATGAACATGAGTTTAAGTAGGTTATTCTAATCAGCTGTGACATTTACCACAATAAATATGTATGGACTCATGGCAGTGTAAGGCACTTTCGGATTAATGGATAAATGTGTCCACCAAATGGAGGATGTTAAGTGACCATAGAACAGAGCCTCATTACTAACATAACCAATTGGACTGGTTAACCATGCAAAAATATCCAATTAATTGGGCCCGAATTTGAGGATTGTTTTCAGTGATAAAGGTCGTTAAAATCCAGCTTCATTTGGAGGGATCTGCAGAGCATTTCGGTTTCTCTGTATGAATGCATATATTTTCATATTCTGAATCTGACATGGCATGGCAAGTTTTAACTGCTCCAGTCGTCTTTCATTCCAGAAGTTTTGTCTGCGCAAATCCAAAACTCATTTTTACACGCGTTCAGGTGTAACTAATTCATTTGGTGGCAATGAATAAAAAGGTAGCAATTCACCGGGTTTCTCCAAACACTCGGTAAATGAAAAATTTACTGTAGAAAGAAAGCAAAATAATGGCTCAGGTGTTTTGCGGTTGGCTAAAACCATATGATATTCAATTACTAGTTCTTTGGGAAAAAAGTTGATTATTGTGTCCTTGGGCTCAGTAAGGCTGAGTGTGCTGCTATGAGCGATTTCTCTCTCAGTACATCATATCCTGTGTGACAGACCCTTCAAACACACATGTTGTATTTATATACCAACATTTTCTTTGACAAATCAAGTGTCAAATATCCTTTCATTTTCTCTTACAAGATGAAAAATGATGTATGAAATAGGAACAAGTTCAGCATTTCTAAATCCCCACAACTTAATTCATTCTTTTCTTTGCCTTTTTTAAGTCTTTTCTTGATACATCTACAATTCAATTTAATAGTTTTGTTTAATTCAACTCAACAAAAAAAAATCTATAATCTATAAATATTGCGTAACAGGCACATATGATGCACATGAATTCAGTCTGGAGTGTGAGAAGTTGTGTCTTCATGACTGCAGGGTCACTGCATGTCTCTGATCTTGATGGATTTCACCCGATTGACATTTATGGATTAAATGATAGTGGCAGGAAGGCGATGTCCCTTTATTCTTCAAGGGTGTGAGTGGCCATAAAATAGAAAGAATTATCAGGCACTTAAGGCACTACTATGGAGCTCTAAGGGAAAAAAAAGTGAGAGGTAATGTCGCAAAGTACTGTTAGACACAGTCAAGGCTGCTTCTTCATTTCAGTCATAATGCTTTTTTCTCATTCTCTTTCACCGAATCGGGTTTGTCTGCGGAGGAAATTAAATTGAGGCTAAAAGTCCGAGCTTCATTTTCTTTCAATATTAAGTTGGTGTGGTGTTCTCTGCATTTGTCAGGGGATAATAAACCGGTCCACCAGTACGTAACACTTCAGCTCCTGTGCAAGTCAGATTTATTAAAGTCACGCTGCTGGTTTCATCAGACACTGGCCCCGGCTAAAATCCCAACATGGAGCGGAAATTATTAACACTGACGCCCTATCCAGTCCAACGGAGCTGCTTGCGTGTTTACTGAGACACAGCTTGGGGCGCAACGCAGACAGAGGAATGGAAAAATACACATTAAAAGAAAAATTATCCTGTAGTCTACAGGCTTCACAGTATGAAAAAAATCAATTCCACCCTGACAAAGGACTAGTTGACACCTTGATTTAAATCCTTGAACTCTTATTTCCCCTTAAATTTTCACTTAAGGAGCTTCAAAGTTTACAACAGTGTCACATATTCTGTATGTTGGTGACAACACTCCATTGAAGCTACGTCACACTTATATTAAGTGAAATATTCAAAGGCAAGATGCAGCATTACATCAAATACAAAATAACTGCATGTCTTGTGCATCATTTATACACATTTCCTTGTAATTCAGCAGGACATATTTGGGATCTTTGGAGACCTTGAGAAAAAAATAAAGTTCTGAGTTTCAACAAAGCTTGGCAATGCAGCAATAACAAACCCACCCGTTGGTTAACAGGAAGAACATGTCAGGATAAAATGCACCTTTGGACTAAGGCTCTGTAGCATCGTCAACTGATCCTGCTCTGAATCGAAAAAGGGCAATTTTTTCTTCTATTTTTATGTAATTTCTGCTCTATTAGTGTAACATATATGAATCACCACACAACAGTATGCGCTTCAGCTGGCTGAGCTTAAAGGGATGGTTCAGTACTTTTATCCAAGGGAACTAAGAAATGAGAGCATCCAAATCTAAAATACTCTGTATATTCAATCCTCAGTGAAAGGCTTAAAAAAAGTAAAAGAAGTTAAAGCAAAGGTTCGGTTTAAAAACCTTTTTCATTATTTAAATGGCTCAGTCCATTCTGATGATTATTTTACTTTAGCACAGCATTCTCTTGTCTGCATCAGAGAGATTTTCCTTGGACCACAAGGCAAACCAGGCGTTTGGGGCTCACAGCCTGCAGGGAAGCCATGGATCGGTTTGTCTCGCTCCGCAGCCTCTGCAAAAACATGCCGTGCTGTGAAGGTCTGAGAGCAACTCTGGAGGGTGTGATTCCACCACAGCTCCTACTTTACAAGTGGTCAGGGCCACATGGATTTAAGGTTTATACGATCAATGTTATCAACATGGTTTTTAGGAGGGTCACCACATGAATGCCAATGCCGGAGCCATTGGTCTGGACGATTAGACCCACAGGCTGAGCTGCATTGCACGACCCCACCTCCATATAAGCTGACTGTTGATAGCTCAATAGTAAGCTGTGTGTGTGTGCGCGCGCATGTGGTTGCCTCCCATTGCATTCATTTGCCCATTAAAAGTGCTACATGTAACAACTTTTTTCTGACTTAGACTGAGACAAGATGTTCGATCCACTGGTTCGATTCTGATGGGTAGCATTTTGTGTTAGCTTAGCATACAGACTTGAAGTCTACAGGAGTCACTAGCCTAGCTCTGTCAAAGTGAAAAAATAAATCTTACAGCAAATCTGAAGCTGTCTTATTTATACAATGTATCATGTGTATTTGAAATATGAGGGTCGTTTTAGAAGTCAGATGATAGTACATTTGTGTTCAGCAGTTATAGTTCCTACCATCTAACGTCTTCTAAATCGACTACCATTTTTTATAAAAGTTCCAAGACATGTATTTCAAATACACATGATACATTGAGTAAATAAGACAGTTTCAGAGTTGCTGCAAGGTTTATTTTTTCAAGTCTTTATGCTAAGCTAACAAAAAATGCTTCCCAAAGGAACTGAACCAGTGGATGTACAGAGGTGAAAATGCTATCCAACATGTTGTCTTACTGTGGGTAAGACACTCTGGGTAGGTTTGGAGTACTCCTTTAAACATCAATACATCATTTTCAAATTAATTGTGATACCTTAGTAAAATTACCTTAAACAAATCAGACCATGGTGGAGACCACTGCTGGCTTCTGTCTCACTGTATTAGTATTCCTAGGGCGCCCATACACACTGGAATATCGAATTCAAGGACCTTTCAATGACTTTCAAGGTCTTCTTTGGAGAATTTATGGGACTCAAAATTGGCATGTTTTGGAGTAAGATGTATTATTGGTCAATTATTACTCACAATCTTATCAAGTGAAGAAATCATGGTGAAATTCTTCATTTGAGACTGCTGGTATATCAACACAAATATCCCATCACACACTTGCCTCAGTGAGTGTGAAGTGCTCATGCTGGGATAGGAGGTGGTCTAAAGAGCTGAGACATATTGATAAATTTGGGCTATATCTTCTTAAAAAAATGTATTTTCAACTGCATCTGAGGCCATCCATCGATTAAAAAAAAAACACATAAACAAAAAATGTGATTTTGTTTTCTTAAATCCACAGACGATATCGGGTTTTCAAGAACCCTGAAAATCCAGTCAAAATAGCCCTTTTTGACAGCAGCCATTTTGACATGAGATAAAACACAGGTGTTACTCATGACATTAATGAAGGTTCTGCTCCATTTAAGTGTAGTCTGTCCAGTGAGCCAGCATGAACAATAGTAGAACCCCGGCTCTGTTAGACCTAAATGGAACAGAACCTTCATTAATGTCATTAGTAACACCTGTGTTTACCTGCTATTCATGTCAAAATGGCTGCTGTCAAAAAGGTCTATTGAAACCCACAATTCCCATGAAGCCCATTCTTCCTTCTTGTAAAAGCTGAAAGTTTTTTCTTCTTTTTTTCCCGAGAGGATAAACATGTGGGAAGTGATTTTTTTCAACACTGACACTGACAGAGGCTGCAGACCTCTGTCGGTGTCAGAGTCAGATATTTCTGACTGTAAACTATAATGATATCTAATAAACTGACAATTAACTGGAGTCTTTCATTTGCCTAGCACAAAACAGACTGACAAAAACAAAGGTCTAGCCTGGCTGTACTCGCCGTTGTCAACATCAGACACCATAAGGCGCTGACAGACTCGACTCCTCCTCACCTTTTGGCTTGAGTGGGCACAGTGAGGGTTTTTCACACTACTGAACCACAGTAAACTCTTGTACCTCGAGGGCTTTCACACAGCTGACGTGAAGCAAATGCAACCATACTGCCCCAACTGTTTTGAACAGTTTTGTGTATATCTACATGTACTTACGAACTTGATGTGTTATTGGATATCAATTTGAGTTAATATGTGGCTTTAATATGTTTGTATAAATCAAGAAGTTGCTTTATGGACTCTGGGGAAAAAAATACTTTACAGGGCTGAAAGAGATTGATAAGAAAAAAAGCACATCAAATTTAACCTCTCTTAGCATGAAAAAACATATTAGGCTTTTATATAACATAATTTACTTGGCTTGGCTTGGATGCTTCCATACTGTATGCAATGATTGGATTGATCCATGGAGGTCCTTGTGGCAAAACAGCAGATGATTAAAGCTTGAAAATTAAAACCAAGGAAGATTGTCTGTTTACAGCAATATTAAACCGGAGCAGAACACTTCTGCTTCAAGTGCCTCAAAAGGGGAATCAATCATGCCGTGAGCGCTGCCGTGAGTAAATATCTGAGCCTATATTGTTTCAGATGTACATTCGCAAATGTTGGGATTTGCTTTGTGGCTGCTTCCACCTTTGGGATGGCAGCTGAAGGCGAGGACATGTGTTTGAACCGTCAGTGTCTCACCTGGTGTTGGTACAGACAGACCCAAGGTTAGTCATCTATTATGGATGACCAGCCAGGACCAACAGAGGACACTGTGGTCACCTTGTTGGATCTGAATGCACAGGGAAAAGCTTTGAACTCTGAACAGAGCCTTTTTACACGGAGAAGCTTGGAACTTCTTATAATAAACTTTGTGTACAAATAAAAATATAGGGTCTATCTAATAAGCTCCTGTTCATTGATTCTTTCCAGTGTTGCATGAGTAAAAAAAGGTGGTTAAATGATCTGAGTAAAGACTGTAATGGTAACTGAGCTGGTATCCCAAGAAAATCCCCTTTTCTGGCCACGGAACCCAAGTTTGGTGCAGATCATTGAACTTGATTCCCCTTTAGGATCAAGCCCATGATAAGATTGGCTTGTCTTCAAGTCTAAAAAGGCTGGAGTCCCAACTCATCCATTAGGTATAAACGGTCTCGTGGTGGGCATGGTGGCCAGGCAATGAACTGTGGCTGATTGGATGTTCTGCTCCCTGGCTGAACCAACCTGGCCGGGATGTGCAGACCTGGGATCACTTCTGGTTAAGATCATTTCAGGTTTTGATAAAAAACATTCAAACAGCACTGTGAAACACAACCCTTGAGATAAAAGAGAAATTGAAGGTAGGATTTCTCTCTGCACTTGTGGGTTTTGTCTGTTCAAGAGAAGGCCAGCAAGGCGTTATGTGAATGGTGGTAATTTTATCTATAAATATCTACTGTTTCTCAGTGTGCTTTTGAACATCTTCCCTGGGAAAAAAGGCTCTTTTCAGAGTTCAAAGCTTCTCCTTGTGCATTCAGTTCCAACAAGGTCCACAGTGTCCTCTATTGACCATGGCTGGCCTACCTCATTTATACAGAGAGTGGGTGTAGGAGAAAGGTCTGGAAGATCATTTAAAATGTAAAATATTTCAAAATTGAAAACAGTGCTCAAATGATTGCTGCTTGGCCTTTCTATTATTAAATCAATGTCAAATGAATTGTAATAAAAAACGAAAGAAGTGTGTTTTATAGCCTCTGTGAACTGCTTTTTTATTGACATGTTTCATTAGTTTTCCCTCCCAGCTGCTTTTGATCCAGAACCATATACCAGAAGGGGTCTATTAGATTTTGCTGAGTGTGTGAACACCTAAAGCATTTAATATATTCGCAGCTGTATTACAGTGTGTTTTTCCGCAGGTCTGGCTGAGCTCTAACTGCACTGCTGCTGCTGCCGGCGTGCTGGTCTCCCACAGTACGGCAGACAATGGAAAATGGCCCGGTGACAGGTGCGTGTTTGAGCTAAAAAGGCCATCAAGCAGACTTCGCGGGACCCTTTGTATCCACAAGGAGCTGAACAAGTGACACGGCGTCGGATTTATAGGTCGGGGCCTCCAACCGGGTGGCAAGCTGCAGCAGGGCCCGGGCAGCACAGCGGCAACACCGCGTCCATCTGTTGTCACGGTCTGCTCATATCTGCATGCTAATCCTTCTCTATCCACACCTCCATGGGACACCTTGGTGGCAGCACTACTGCTGCAGCTCTTTCAGGATGAGGAAGTGGCAGAGAAGAGCTTTAAAAAAAAAAAAAAAGCAACTTGAGCTTGATGGGATGTGAAAACGCAGATATTGCAGGGAGTAAAAATTAGAAGATTAACTCCTGCAGTGGTTATCCCCATGAAAATGTCATCTTAGCATGTATGGCTTGATGTTTGCTTGCAGATGCACAAGATGTAGAGGAAAATCAAGGTCAGTTTGATGTCATTACTTGAAGGTCTAAAGGTTGGTGACATTCAGGGCGAGTGGAAGTGCAGCACTCTCCCTCCGTTCAGCGCATATAGCCGCCGGCAAGACTCTTCTACAGCTGACTAATCATTTGTGTATGCAGTTCTAATATGCTTTCAATGTCTGAAAATACGTATCATCCATCAAAGCGCGATCGTAATGTCTTTGGGGCTGGAAAAGGGCATTGGGAGTAGGTGTGGCATATCTTAGATCTAATAAATATACATTTCCTAAGGCTGGAAAAGGAAGCAACAAGATCTAAGGATTCATTTTCTTACTCCGCCGACGTAGCAGATAAGGTTTGATACAGTGCAAGCATGCAAAAATCTACATTTTGCAAATGCATAACTTCAATAACTTTCAACATTTCTCAAATGTGCCTCATGCATGTCCAACTCAAAAAAGGGAAAAATGATCCATCCACACTCGCAATATTGTGAGTTCAGTATAAACAAATCAAGAAGTGGTGTAACAGTGGAAGAAGTTCCACAATCCTACTTCACGTGAGCCTTTCTTTTAGACATGTTATGAATAAAACATTTTGGTGTGAGAACAGTTACTGTACCATGACAGAGATCTGCAGGATACAGAGATCACAGAGTATTTTATTTATTTATTTTTCACGTGTTTTGTAAATGAAACATTTTTGGCTCTAGAACTGTTATTGTACCACAGCAGGCATTCTGCTGGATTTACCTGCTCCCCAAAGCCTTTGTCCCGAAAAAGTGTGCAATCAGCTGTTTCATTTTGACTAGAGAGGACAAAAGGAGCAATAAATAAATAAATAAATAAATAAATAAATAAATAAATAAACAAATAACAAGAGCAGACTTTATTTAACTTGTCCTGAAGATGACATCTTTCAGGATGTTTCATTTTCAGGCAGCATAACTCAAACATACCAAAAGGGCTTTTTTATGTTTAGATTTTTTTTTTAATGTTTCGGTTTAGACTTATTTAATTATTCATTTACTTACTTACTTACTTACGTACTTATTTCATTTCACAATAATTAATGTGTTTATTTCATAAACACATAAAAAAATGGTGGTGGACACCAATATGGGCTTAAAAAACCTATCAGTAAAAATAAACTAATTACCTGGGAGGAAAACAAAGGATTTTCCCTTTCTTATTTTCATTTTGCACATGAAACATTTTGGCCCACTGAACTGCACCACAGCAGAGATGTGCATGCTATTTAAAACAAAAGTCATTGATTGGATTGCAATTTCTTTTTCCCTTCATATAGATTTTTAGATTTGAATATTTCAGGCCTAGCACAGATGCATGTACCATGACAGAGATGTGCAGGATGCGGAGCTCCTCCTCTGCAGAGTCGCTGGCGGGGTCTTCGGTCGGGGAGAGCCCCGGGAGGTTCAGGCTGCCATCCTGGTGGTGGATGTGGAAGAGCAGAGTCCCGTTCTCCAGCCACTGCTGCCTCCAGCGCACCAGAGGGATGTCCTCCGAGTTCCCAGAGATCTCTGCCAGACCGCAAACACACACACACACACGCACACACACACAAAGGGTCAGAGTGTAATAATACAGGCTTTACAGCTGCGTCACAAATTTCACAGCAACCAACCAGTGAGTGAAATATACACCAAAAAATTTCAAAATGACAGTCATGGTGTGAGTGTAGGTCCAATCACTGATGTTACAAGTAAAAGCGGATGGTTTGATGAGGTAGATTTTTTTTTTTTAAATTTGGTTAGGTAGTCTGGAACTGTGGTTAAAGTTTAGGAAGTTGGAGAAGAGTTTTTTCCCTTTGTTTTGTTTTTGGCTTTTATTGACTGCCAGCATTGTTATGCCGTTTTTTTTTTTGTTTGTTTGTTTTTATACAACCATTGTGGACCCCACTATATATTACTATGAGAATTTAATTTTATTAACTTTTTTCAGGTTCTGTCAATGTCAATCCATTATCATACCCTGGTGTTTCCTATAATGTGCCCTCCACAGGCATTTGAGTTCTGTTGTGCTGTCTGAGTATTGCAGCATTTCTATATTTGCTTATTTTTTTTCTGTTGGTGGTGCACTTCTTTATTGTCTTGTGTGCTGTTAAGTTGATGCATGTGTTTTGTATTTTGCTTGTGTTTTCTCAAGTTGCAATGCGCTTCCAACATTCCACGTGCCAAGTTATGTGTTTTGTCTTTTGCTTGCGTTCCATCTATTTGTGTTGGGGTGGCCTCTCTGGGCCACCGTATTTCACTCTTTCACACTGCATTCCAAAAGGCTTTGAGTAAAATAAACAAAAAAATAATAGTGAGAAAAAGGAAAATAATTTTAGGTGTAGATATGTGCCAAATCAACAGGGCACAGTTGGTTGATATATCTCTAAAGAGGTTAAGGGAAGTTAAGTCATCCATAAATTACTTTAGATGTTTATACTCATATCCATATTCAGGTTGAGTAAAAGAAGAATAAATAAGTAAAAAGAAAAATGGCAGTCAACAGTGATTTTATGGGAGCCCACAGCTGAGAATTTGTGGTTTACCTACAGGGCATAAAAGACATTCATTGGCTTGTTGAAAATCCACACTGTGCTTTGTGTTGTACCCCAGCCCCTGCACTCTGTGACAATACACTCCACTCGCTTTTTTCGTTGTAAATATTAGTGATGCACGTCAAAACACGCGCGAGTGCAGGAGTGGAAAGCATTATGAATGCATGACGAGGCTTTGTGGGTAATATTCTGTTATGCAAGTGTGTGGTGTAGGAAATGTGCATGAGGCTTGTGAGTCGCACGGAGTGAGTGTGCTCGACTGGAATATGTGAACTGAACCAGAAATCACAAGACTTATCGCTGTGCAAGACTGGAGTGCAAATCCCACCTCCAACTGTCCTGCCCTTTTACTCACTACTGCAGCAGGCTGTTGCTGGAAAGAAATATGTGCTTTTCTTGGCCAGCTTTCCTGTTTAAACAAGTTAATAGTGATATTAAATGCATTCATTTACTCCTGTTTAACTAAGCAAGTCAGAAAATTTATATGCCTTTAAGTGAGCTGCTCTGATCATCCTGTACTGCGCCAACTGATTAAACACAATAGTGATTCAACCAATGGCCAGCTCATGAAAGCTTTTACATTCGCTACTCTAAATGCTTTCTTGGGAAAATCCTGTTGTGCACAGGAAGTGATGCGTTTCAGGTTTTTAGCAGCAGCAACGGCAGTTTGCTTGTAATCAACAGAAGACTTGTTTCTGTTTTCAAGTCAGCACACTGCAGATTCTTAACTGTCATCACTACCTAAGCCGCACCCTCTTCAGAAGTTGATGATTGGTCCACCCTGTGGCCAGATGGTTTCTCGAGTCAAATAAAAATGAACCTACGAGATCAGCTCGCCAAAGTGTTCGCTCTAAAGTGAAAATGCTTCTGAAAACACCCAGTGGAGAGTGCTTGGAGGTGCAGCAAGTCTTTTTGGTTGCTATGGCATGGAATATATGCAGAAGTAACAATTCATGAATCTGTTGCAGATATATAATTTTACAGTCTTGTCGACGAGACACATGGATACAAATAAAATCAGTTTCTCCTCATTTTTGTCATTGTTTTGAACTTTCAGGGTGTGACAGTTGGTTGTTGTAGCATTTGTCCCGCCCCTCCTCTATTGTGATTGGACAGTGAGGTAAAAAGTGACGGTGACAAGCTGAACATCTTTCACTTCTCGGCGACCATAAATAAATGCCAGGTGCCCGGCTCAGAAAACACACTCAGCAACTCGCCGCGCCCCTGGTGTTTTTAGAAGAGCACGAATACACGGCGCTCCCATTGTTAACCAAGAAAACATGCTGCCTTCAGCAAAAAGAAAAGGCTTTTGTGGACAGAAGGGCTTACACTGCTTATGGACACTAATTGCTTCCATTACACAACCCAGTACAAAAAGCTATGAGCCAAATATATCATAACTGTACTGGTGTGCATCATATCAAAAAAAAGTCACAGTAAACTTAACAAAGACAAACCTTAATAAAATGGAAGCCAAGGTGCTGAAGTGATAAATTGTACATGCATGATTCAACATGGAAAAAGAAGCAATACAAGCACAATGCAGATCAGAAACGGATGGTGCGGATGTGCATAGGGATACATAGTCCTTTAGTGAATAGTCTATAAATGATCAAAGTCCACACTATGTGCTGGTTTATTCGTGTAGCAGTGGTTGCGGGGAGGAATCAGGGTCTGTAAATAATAATGAGGATGAGGCCTGATCAAAAGAAGAGCCCAGTGCTGACTGACTCAAAGCAGTAAGTTGAGGCACTTCAGTTGGCATGGGAGATGAAAATTAGGACAGAAACAACTGGGGTTGTAGAGCCAGGGGAAGGGTACAGAAGAGGTACGGCATGAAACGCACAAGACGTTCAGCTCTCACGCTGCAAAAACCCACATATCACTGTAATGCATTGTGCAGAAATCTATATATAAACTAAGGCTAACCCCATGCTACACAACACCATTACGCTGATTACAAACCGGAGAAATACTTGCCAGCAACATTTTACTGCTGATCACAGGCCTTTTTTACACTGTGTACACAACTTTAGGAGCGTGTTTCTTGTATTGAGTTACTTTTGCACCTGCACAAAATGTCTCTCAATTGATTCAAGGCTTTAAAACCCTTTAATCTGTTTTGTCCCCTTCATCTGTCTCTCCACTTCATGCCTGAAAGGAATGAAAAATCAATTATGAATCAAAGGTTGAACCTTTGCAAGGATTCACCTGACTTAGTCCATTTCATGGCACAAGTGGGTGTGGCTAATATTTTGTAAACCCAGTGTCTAATGTATGCAAAGGGCAACACAGCGTAGCAGTATAAATGACTGTCTAGATGCTTTTCTTTGTTGGACAGGCCATTACATCGATTGGCAGCATAGAAAACACTCACACGCCGGATAATAACCATAACCCTGATATAGATCCAAACCTGTGTATGCACCAAAACACTCAATGCTTTTATGGTGATACAGCAGTGCATGTGCATAATTGCGCGAGTATAACAAGGTTTGGCCTGACAATAACTGATGCCCCGGTGCCGCAGTGAAGAGGGAGTTCCCTCTCCCCGTAAATAAGATTTAAGAGTCCCGACTGGTTTTAACCTAAATGCAAATGATGTGCCAGTGTGTGACAGGGCACTTTTTAAAAAGTGTGCTCTCTCGCCCCCAGGGACTAGTTTGCCATGAGAGCTGGATTAATGAGACTGCCGCTTTGCTGCACGAGACCACATACCACCAGTGGAGAGGTAGGAGAGAGAGAGAGAGGGAGAGAGAGACAGAGAGGGAGAGAGTGATGGAGAGGGAGAGAGTGAAAGAGAAAAGGATAAGGAGAGTGGAGGAGAGGAGGAGAGAGGGAAAGCGGCCACCTACTGGCATTAAAATGGATCAAAGTAATCTGATTATGCCGCATTATTAGTGCACCTCCTCTGAATGCAGACTCGCTGGACCCTTTAGTTTAAACGAGTTTCAAGCCCTTTAGAATGAAACTGACATAGCGTCTATCCTGAGCATTTTGAAAGCCTAATTTTTAATCCGAGCATAAACAAACGGGTGGTACCACTGCAGAGGATCTCGGAACAAAGCATTTTTTTTCCATTCCCGCACTGATTGACAGAGCACTTGGACTGCCAGAATGTGATAGATTACCGTGAAATCTAAGTGGGTCTCAGGGCTCCCGCGGGTTTACTTACATGTATATTGTCAGTAAATAGGCCTGGTATTGTATTTTGCATTACATTGAGCTGAGACAGTGTACAAAATCTTGCTTTCCATCTGCAAGTCACGATCCTCAAAGACCTGTGCTTATCTAAGCATAATGGATGTGATGGAAAATCCACACTGGGGAATTAAAAAAAAATAAGTTGACACTTATTGTGAGACACCAAAGCAGTGAAATATGATGTAAACATACAGATTTAAGTGCAGTTTATGTGGTGCATGTACATTTTTTCCCCCAGAATTCTGTAATGCAGCACTGTCAGAGTTTGTATTTTAGCACCCTGCTGGGAGTTTTTTCTGTTCCAGGCAAAAGCACCATAGTGAAGTGCTAGCTGTAGAATAAAATCACTCAACTTATTGTAGTGCTTCTGGGTACGGTAAGGGGGCTCAGTGTTTAAGTGAGGCTGCAACAGATTCCTAAGGGCCTTCTGGGACCTTGCAGGCTACAGCTAACTCGTTAGCAATGCCACCAGTCTCTCTTTATGCCTAATACAATTAGATAAAGACATTAAAGCCTCCCAGAAAGCATTTGATGGTTGCCAATGAGCAGGAAGTGGAACCCCATGCTGGTTCAATGTCACCCCAAACAAGACAAATTTTTTTCCAATATATTTTAGTGTGGTAAAAATTAAATTAAAACTAGATTTGGAACTGATATCAAAGAGACATTTAGGTACCCATTGCACAAAACGATGCAGGTAGCAGCAAGGGATGGCCACAGATGTCATCTAAACTTTCATGTTGGCAACTTTCAGGTTTTCAGCATTGGTGAAGGTTGTCCAATCAACATCGATTCAATGTCAAAATGTTTGCTGGGTTACCATTTTACCATCTGTTGACAGCAGAAGCAGCCAAATATGGATGACAGAAATTAACTACGGATAAGTCAACATGACTAACATCAAAACAACAAAACACAAAATGAATTTATGCATCGGCAGCAATGAAAATATATATGCACAAAAACACGTTCCTCCCTCTCCACAGTATTGTTTTGGAAAAGCTCCCAATCTAAAATCTCCTCACAAAATGTTGTTTGTGGAGGAGTTTACTCTCCCACAGGCGCTCGTGCCACAAGTGTATTCTCTCCCTCTCCGTCTCTAAACTCTGTTCCGCGGAGACAACGATAGCAATCGTCACATTGCGCGGTCACTAGAGGGCACGGCGATAAGCAGAAATTACTTTGGAGCTGTTGATTCTCAATTCCCCCAAATTTAGCAATAATAAATGACTATTAAAGTGAACATGACAAGCTTTGAGCTGGGAGCCCAGGGGCTGAGAGGGGATGAGTATGAAGGAGAGAGCGGGTAGTAATTTCCGGATCATTATTCTAATATGAACACATGGCGGTTGTCCTTCAAGCCTGTCCTCTAACTGAACCAAGCCGTTACTGGATTTTGGAGGGAGCTTATTCTCAAAGTTAAATATCCACTTTACACACTAAAAGTATATATGTTTATATGGAGAGAGAGAGGGTTACGTGTGTGTGTGTGTGTGTGTGTGTGTGTGTGTGTGTAGGCTGGGGAGGATTGAGGACTCCGGTATTATATGTCTAGGTGCAAATTTTATGTTCTTAGAAGCTGTTTAGGATGGTGGATGTGCAAGGAAAATACAGTGTTGCAACTCAATATGCATGGAGAGTATTTTATACTTTTACCTGCAGCTCTCATCTAGAATGAACTTTTGGCTATGAGTCGCTCTCTTTGAACTGTTAAGTCATACTAAGGTGACAGATAACACTTAGTTGGGTTGCCTTGGAGGTTCACAGGGGCACAAACTAGTACAGTGGTTCCCTAAGTGCATGGGGTCCTTCAGGGGTCCTAGAGGGCATCCCTGAGGGTTCCCACAAATTTTACTATCATTTCACTGCCTAGAAGTCAGCACAAAGTGTATGTATCAGGATCACTTTTTTGCTTATAGTTTTCCCTCTCAACCCTGTTGGTATGACCTCACCTAGGGCTGGGTGATATATCAATATTATGTCGATATCGTGATATCAGACTAGATATCATCTGGGATTTTTGGATATCGTAATATCATTACAGTAAAGAGATTAAATTTTGTGAATTTATTAGACTGTTGTAGCTGTTCTATTATTTGCCTCATGGCATTAACATTACTAATGATTGTCAGAAATCTCTGAATATCTTATGAAAGGTACAACAGTACCGGCACAGTACTGATATTGAGGTATTTGGTCAAAGATATTGTGATATTTGATTTTGTCGACATCAAGCATATGAACTCTGTACCGAGTAAAATGTAACGGCAAAATTTCAAGTTTTATTAGATGGGCTCTTACTTTATCGCAGTTGGGGGGTCCTAGATATGAAAAACTCTGGAAACCTCTGCATTAGTGAGCAGAGGATAAAATCTCTAATCGTATTATTCAGGATACACTGTGTATATGGATCGTTATATATCTCCATCATGAATATCTCTGTGCATGTACAGTACAGAATAGACTGCATGTCACCATGGGAACCAAGCTTGAACAGATAATGAAAACCAACAGTCAACAAGGTAGGCCTCAATATACCACATACTGTAATATCAGCACATCCCCAGCTATTATATTTGGGAGTCTCATAAGAGCTTATCCGGATTACGATAACATGTGCCAAATCATAAACTGAGAACTTGAGTATGCTGAACATTAGGGAATATTGGTGAGCATGTGAATGCAGAAATGATTGTAATGTAAAAAATATTACAGGTGTGTTTCTGTTTTTCCTCGTACTATGACTGCATTTTTTGGTTATTTTCACCATACATTGTAGAGCAATTTAAACAGCTAGGGGCATTTTATCTTATGCTGAATCATTACTCAGCCCGGCACAGGAGCCAGTTTTCCCCAGTCTGACAACATGCTGGTCTGTGCCACAATGTACTGTGCTACGAATTTTAATTTGACACCATCTGCAATCAGTATGCAGTCTGCTCCACTGCTTTATTTTTTTTTATTTTTTTTTAATAGCGCCAAAAACAGCTTTTAAGGATTTTGAAGAGGAAGTGTGGCTACAAAAGTCTTGATATTGATTTTCACAGCCAACTTTACACTACAGAGGAACAAATAGCAGTGAGCTTTGGAGGAAGTGATGGGAAATTAGAGAAGAATGACAGAGTGAAAAAGTGGTCCATATACTTTTATGGATTACCAGCTCTTTATTATATATAATTCAAATACGTGCTCAAATACATGAATGAACTACATTTTCTGTAGACCACAGGAACATTTACAAAGCATGCTCTTTACTTCACAACACAGCCACCATTTATTGATTCCCGCACCTGTTTGATACATTCTTCATATAAAACATAGCTGAGCTCTGTTCCTCTTTTTTCCCACCACTACTGATGGTACACAGTCATTCTTAATCAAACTATGCAGCTTTGATGGAATGCTTTTTGATGACATCTGAACTCAGCTCTCTATCCAAAATCAAAATCCTTCAGCCTTTTATATATCTTTTTTCCTCTTCTTTGTTCTCTTTGCAAGGCCCTTGTTTTCATGAATTAAGGACTGGAATGCACTGAACAGCAGAAACCCTCTTCAGAAGTTTATGACTAAGTTCTAATTTCCCAGTATGCTCATTAAAAGTACATCATGTTTGATGCTGAATAACCACTGGTGGTTATTATTCAAGAATTTTGGCCATGATGATTAACATATCACACATTGTGTTATTATGACTTTGTTTTTTTTTGCATGTCGCCCCCAGACACACCCAAACAGGCACTAGAAACTTTATTAGTACACCAGCCTGTGAATAGGGCCAAATAGTCCACATTAGCTAGAATGAGACTGAAGATGTTTTGTGGATGGCAGCCAAATAAAACTACCAAGCTAGTGCTCAAAACCCCAAAGGTCCATTTTTGTGTATTTCCCTGTGTATTTACCCTTGACTATAACTACTACGCAAATGAGAAAAAACGCCAGTATGCCAATATAACTTGCTCAAACCCTTTTTTTTTTTTTTTGCAGCTGCAGTAGGCAACTTAACACACCAGCGGTCTTAAATGGCAGCGAGAGGTCAGTGTGCACAGACTGCTGGTGTGTGATGCCTTATGCCAAAGGATACCAAAGAGAGGAGAGAGGTCAAAGATCCTTGGTGAGTCCAGCGTTCTCTGGATGAGGGCCCAACACAGCTCCCTGCAGGCCACACCCACAGCAAAAGGTACACTTCCCAAAACATCCAATCCCAGCCAATTTCAGGCGAGTGGAAAAAGATTAGGCATCGACACACAGGGTCACAGAGGTTAACTGAGTCATTTTTTCATTTTTCATTTTGAAGTGAAAACATATTTTAGCTTTAAAGGTACCCTGGGTACACTGGGTTTTGTTCACGTTCAAAATTTCTCACCAAAACACATCGTGCTTGTCTTTGAGTCCTAATAAACATGCTGACTGTGTTTCCTAGCTCAAAGGAAATTAGCAAAGTCTTATTTTGGAATATTTTGAAAGCTGCATTGTTTACATTGTCGTGTGCAGTAGAGTTAAACCTCTTTACTCGTTTACCGATATATTGGGCTGACATCTGCCTTTTTTTAAATATTGGATATCAGTGTGTCCATGACTTCCCTCTCTTATATGAAAGAGGTTATTCTCTAAGTCTTTAAATACATTTTCAACATTGTTTGACAGTATCTTCCTCGCTTTCTTGTTTGTTTATTGCATTGTAACATTCAAATTTAAAGATATTGAATATCAGCAGCTATCAGCAGCTTCAGTTAAAAAAGGATTGGAATCAGTATCAGCTTTCAAAAGACCTATATGAGTTGAACCCTAGTGTGTAATACGTGCTCAAGGCATGCTGGATAACATGCTATCTAAATAAAACGGGGACCTGGTTTTCCTGGTGTGCACTATAGTGCCACTAGTGGTCATAAACTATACTGGGTACCTTTAAATTTCAAGCGTTAATTCCTATGACCAGAGCAGTGACCGTACCTACTGCCAGAGTTTCTTTTGGCAATTAGGGATTATACTGCATCTCAATTAGGGACAATGGGGAGTTCCTCTCTGCTGAGGCTCCACTTGGTGATTTAGGGCACAGTTATGGGTCCAGTGTAAGCACTGAGCTGCTACCTGGTCCCTCGCCTACTGGAAGTTATCTCTTTTCTCTTGTGTTTTTTCACAGCCCATCAGCACCCTATACTCCAGTTTTAAATTTAAGCACGGCCCCAGACAGGTGAGAACTTACATGGGGATATCGACGGAGGCATTCAGAAGTAATGAGACAGACCGACAGCTCTGTTGAAGGGAGATCACCAGCTAAACAACGGTCCGAGAGAAATGCTGTTTTCCAAGGCCTGTTTGCCCAGCGGGAGAGGAGAAGGGGAGAGAACACCATATGGCCATGGAGCTGTGTGTTTGTACTGGGATTTAACAGCAGCAGTAGGGGCTGCTGAGGGAGGTGGGAGGTGTGTGTGTTTATCTGTATGTGCGTGTGTGTGCGCGTGTGTGTGCGTGTGTTGTAGGGAGTGAACGCTGGAGCTATTCTGCTCACATCCTCCTGCGGTGTCAGGGGAAGCTGCCCTCTGTTGCCTCTTCTCTCGCAGTCATAGCTTCTGGTTAGGATGGGAAGGAAAAGGAGAAAGACAGAAGAGAACGGGAGCTAAATAGAGATAGACGGACAGAGAGAGAGAGAGAGGGAGAGAGAGAGAGGTAAGGCTGGGCGGGGTAAAAGCAAAGAGGAAAAGATAGAGAGTTGGGTTGTGGATTGGAGGACTAATCTAAATTCCACCTTCAGGGCATGAAAATACCCCCCAACCCTCTATAACACTAGGCTGGCAAATGGAAAGGTACCAAACACAGGCATGCATAAGCAGCAGCACAAATATGTCTAGAATCCTTATCAAAAGATCCCTCCGCCTACAACACAGTATGCAAAGATGAGTTGCCAATAAGATATGGTGGGAGCAAACACCAGCAACTTCACTAGTGATTTCATCAACATGACTCCAAGGATTTTTTCCCCAAAAACAGAGAGTAAACAGTGTGATTAGACAACCTTGATGTTTGCCATAAAACGATCCTAAACCTCATAAATAATACAGTTTAGCGGGTGAAAACAATAGGCCTGAAGAAAAGCTTTTAAAAAGTAAACAGGTACTTCTCACGATATTTGTCGAGTGCGTCTAATACTGACATGATCACTACAGCTTTTGTTTTCCTACATCTGAGTGCCCCTGGCACTGTGTGAAAGGAATTGAAAAGTTGAAAAGCATTTTTTTACAGTGAATAACAAAATCCCATAGCAATCATTTACAGACAGCATAAACACTTGCATGTCCCAGGGAATGCGCCTGGGCTTGTATCAAGGTGCGTGTCTTTCGGCCTTGCCAATTTTCGACATGAATGAGAATAGGAACCTGAGCAATCAATCAAAGTCAGTCCCTTTTGTAACAAGCTACGCAACACAGCCCTCAACATATTAAGTGGGACGGCCGGCGAATGGTAATCTGTAGGAGTTTTAAAACTTTGCGTTTTAAAATTTCATGTTGGATGATTATGCATGGAGTGCGGAGCGCTGAGGACAGGGGAATGGTCCACTTCAAGGTGAGCTGAGATCACAGGAGGTTGTGCCAGGAGCTGCTGTAAAATAAATGGAACAGCTGGTTTGATGAGATTTGACAAGATGGACTCCATGGGACTGTGGTAAGAAATTTGACTGTGACTTTTCACAAGTCCATATGTTCCTGCAAATCTGAGACCAGTGGATCAGGTGCAACACATCCTCCAGCACAGAAGACCACATAGGCCAATTGTTGCTACCCTACTCACAGACTTCTTAAAGCTGTAGCACACGTGCACAAACAACTCTCAAAATGGTCGCTTTTTGGTTAGGCAAAAACTACTTGGATAAGTTCAGGAAAAGGTTAAGGTTAAGGTTAGAGTAAGGTTATGGTAAGGACCGTTGTCGACCTTTGTGGTCACAAAATTGAACAAAACTGAAAACAAAACCTAAACACTCAGAAAAGATCACCAGTCTCACTTCACTTGGGAATCAAACATGGGTATCCCACCTGAAAGTCCTATGTTTTGAAGAACCATCCATCCACGCCAACCACCTCTACTACATTGATTGCCGCCAGTGGGGTTACTACTTTAGGAAATACTCCTGTCAGTTGTTTTACAGGGTAGGAGCAAACGGCCCATGGATTCATTCTTTGTGGGAGGATGCTCTGTCAGGTGTGCTGTGGCCACAGAAGTTGAATGAAGCAGAAGGGTTTGCCATGGTCATTTGGCTGGTACAGCATAAAATGATGACCATGGTTAGCTGCTATAGTGACAACCACAGTGACAATAGAGGCCAGTATGGCTGTTAAGTGTGGTACATTTGCTTGAGAACTGTTTAAATACGTTGTACTGTGGATGTAGCGTAAAAGTAGAAATTGATAAGAGAATTGTGAACATTTGAATGTGTGTGTGATTCCTTTGGGATCAATCATATCTAACTATCTATCTATATCTATCTGATGCCTTGCATTAGTGCTCTGGCCCAACTTTTTGTTAACTTTAAATTGACACCACCTAAAACAGACTCAACTGTAGCAACAACCAACTAGAACCATCTCTTCTCACTTTGCAAAGATGTCAAACTCAAATTGGTCTAACAATCTTTACCTCCTGGTGGACAGCAAGGTGACGGAGAGGGTCCAAGACACCATTCCACTGCTTCTCACCACCACAAGCCACTTGACAGTTTATATAGTGTACACAAGTTAGCGTAGTGGTACCATAGGAACAGCACACATAAAAATGGTCACTGCCCCTACCATCCTGGAACACTGATTTGAACGAGAAAGTAATGTGGTTATGGCCCAGTGTACAGTCTTAAAAATGGTTTAGGCAGGTTGCTCAGTTGTTTAAATGAAAGACACTGAGGCAAGTGTGCGAAAGTAAACACTGCATAAAGGCTAACAGTGTTAACTTTACAAATCCAAGTACATAACAGGTAAGGCTCCATTCTTTTATGATGGAGCTATGGAGTAGGACAACTTTTTACAGATCACTGCAAATATCTAGAGTTCATTTATGTGTGATGGTAGAATCATGGAGAGATTGCTTAAAAACATGCCCTTTCCAGGGACTAGAGCTAATTTACCACCTGTTCTTTGCTCTCACTATATTTCTAGCAATTGCTTGGCAAATGATGCTTTTAGGAAGGATACTTTGACGATGACTAATCACTTTTCATAAATGTTGTATATTTCATCAGCTTGTTTAGCTTGAGGGAACAAGGACCACGGATGCTGAAACTGTTTTATTACGTCACGGGCAATTCGCGAATGACCCGGCGTGCTGCTAACATCTCTTAAGTGTCTGCATCTGACTTTCTAGATTCTGCATGCAGGCTATACAGCGGAGGCATTCAGCCATGTGCCACGGAGGGCTGAGGGTGTGTGCGTTTTTGTTGCAGCCAAAGACAACAGCAGGTGATTTCACTGTTTAGCGCACCTTCAACCAAAGAGGAGGAACTAATCAGTGGAATCGCCTGCAGTAGTCTTTGATTGGAATGAAAACCTGCAGACTCTGCAGACCCCATGGCACACGGCTGAATACCCCTACGATCTCAACCACTCCATTATGAATCTGCTATTCAGAAACACTGAGGTTAATAGACAGCATACAGTCATTACATCTGTCAGCATGACAGTATGTGCCCACTTTTTGTTTAATGCCTGTGTTTCTTTTTGTTTCATTTTAATGGGTCAATATGACAAAATACCAACAATCCACCCAACTTGGCTTTCTGTGCTCATTTTCACCAAGGGGAAAGATCCTAACTGACCCACAAAAACCCCATACACACATCCACTAATACCCTCTAATTACCTACCATAATCCTTGCAAGAAAATATGATGTTATATTCATACCAACTAATATATAATGCACAAAAAGATGAGATATCATCCTGTTTTCCCAGACAAGGAATCATGTTCTGTACATTTGCATCATGTTCTATACATATTACTGTATTTTTAGGACAGCATTTGAAATGGACAGACAGAATGTTCTAGTCTTGTATGAAAAAACATACCACGGTGTCAACTAGTGGCATCACTTCCATGTAGAAAGAGATTAACAAAGGAGCCATTCTTAACAGGAACACTGCTCTTCTGTAATGGAGTTGTCTCGTCTTGATGTTGGCTTAATTCAAAATGCACATCAACCCTCACAAAGAAGGCACTCGCAGTGCAATGAACCAAACAAACACCAAAGCCATTTTCTATCCTGAGATGAATAGCAATTACGATTTCTGTTATGTCTCATTGGTTAACCCATTTGTTCTTCTGCAGAGCCATGCAAATGGAGAACAGCTTAATCTCCATGTGAGACCAAAAATAAATAAATAAATAAATTATGATGATTGTAAAAAAGATCTTAATCCCCACTTCACTTTTGCCTTGGCATCTGGGGAAATAGGAGGGGGGAAATTCTTCAGGTGTTTTAAATCTTTGCATTCCGCAAAGATCATTCAAAAGAGCTATACGGTAGCAACCAGTAGACAAACATATTTTCAATGACATGAAAAGATGCGGTAATTATTGATGCTGACAAAAACACTTGGTTTGTAAGTCGCTCCAACTTTTCAAGCAAGCTTTTCCTGAGGATAACACGTTACATCGCTTTGCTGTGATGCAACAGGCTCTGATTGGCTGTAAGGACTGTTGGCTAAAACAACGTGGCATGGTGGTGGCCGCAAAAGCCTCATACTGAAAAAATGAAAAGTGATATGGGGGGGAAAATTTAATTTGTTTTTGGGACAATTCATCACTCCGGCCAGCAGAGGGTGCCTCAAGGAATGAACAGTCCTCTTTATTGGTCGACACTTAAATCCATGACAGTGAGTTTGGCGGCATCTCACTCTAGCACAGAAAACTGAGTGACAATTAGCAACACTCATGTAGACTGGTCGGTGATTTTATGCAACATAAACAATATCCGTGATGCTTATTGTTATTGTTGTCCAGGTTGCTGCTCGATTTTCACGCAGGCACACTTGTTTAATATTGACTGTTTCGATACTAGATAGTAACTTAACGGGTTAAACTCTCTTATCCTCCACCACAGAAGACCACGCTCTGTCTCAGGAAATCAAGAGGGTACATGCATCCAAAGTGTTCAGCAGGTGCTGGATAATAAGAAACATATGGAAAAAGGAAGAACAGCTGCACATGGGTCTTTGCACTCTCAAACATGATGCTTTTTAAAATTTTTGCTGTTATTATTCCACAGTGAGCAAATGCTCCAGTTTCATAGCCTTGCGAAGGAATAATAAAAAGAATTTAGAAATGCTAAGAGCAGTATGTGAGAACTTTTCCTGTCTAACACCTTGAATTAAAACTAAATGTTTGCTGGCTGATGTCAAGGCTATATTTGCTTAAAGTTTATATTGATTACAGGTAGAGGGAGATCTCCATTATCAATTGTTTTGGACTTTGAATTTTATTTTTGACCTGAGATGGTAAGGTTTCTGTTGAAATCAGCATCAGTAGCAGCATTGTCTTTCTGCATTTCTCTTCTGTTATTATGTGGTATTTATTTGCTCCTTAACTGTCCTGGAGTCCTGAAAAAGTGCTTTAAAAATCATCCTATTACTGCTCCTGGATGGTTCTAAAACACACATTTTGAAGACTCTCTTTGTATTCTGAATGGCCGAGTAAGTGCAGAATAAATTCACCACTACTTCCGTTTATTTCTGACCATCCCAATTGTTAAAGGACACACAATGTTTCACAATGGCTTATCCGGGCAATTCAAACTGTCCATTTTTCATCAGCCCAAACTTAAAAGTGGCCAATAGCCCAACTTGAAAAATTTCTAATGGCTGAACAGTGAAAGTGTCCCTGCTATTCAAGTCACCTTGAATACATTAGCATGGCCTTTCATGGGGATTGCTTTGTGCTCCCATGAGGCAGTTTGGCATGACTGTCAAGCAGCCCAGCTACCTCAGCATTGCCTGAATAATTAGTTGTTCCTTATTGTGTTGCAAAATATAGATGAATACGAGCCTCACGCTTCAATGTCACCAGCAGTTTTACCAAAAAATAAAAAAATAAAATAAAATAAATAAACAAATAAATGTGTGTATTATATAATGAACAAACACACTCCAGTGCACGTAACACACCCATCCTCTCAAAGGAGGATGGGTTATGTTTTTCAGGCTCACTCAGTGTAAATAAATGGTTTCTCACCCATAGTAATCCTTCTTTAGGATAAGGCCAGCAAGCAAAATAGTTTAAAACAAGCATCTGAAGTATCAAAGCACAGTAGCATGGTATGTTCACACCAAGCCCATTTGGAGCGGTTAATATGAATTCTGGAGCATTTACGCTTTTGGTTTGTTTGGGCAGGTAAGAACAATGCCTTTCAAACTGTGTTCTCCTCCGAGAGAATTGCAGTGCAGTTTGTTAGCAGTGAAAGGTAATCTGTGCCAACTAGGAGGAAAACAAAAAAGATCCAAACGCAAAGGTTTATGGGTAGAAATGGATGTGGACATCTGACAGCCAGCAGTTACAAGCCCAGCATAACAAAATGAACGCCCATATTCAGCTTCATTTGTTCTTAACTGATATGAACACCAGAAAAAGAGTCATGGCATAAAAAAGAACATACCTCATGATTCAAATGTTATTACAAAAAAAAAAAAATAGGTGCACAAGAAAAAAAAGAGGGAGAAAAAATACAGGGAGCGTGAAAAAACGAGGGAGAGAGGAGAAAGAGAGCAATGATACGAATAAGGAGAGAAAGAAAGCCATCGAGATGAGGGGAGAGACACACATGAGCAGAGTGAGACCATAGCAATTTGAAGTTAACAACAAGCTCAAACAGTTCCTCTCGCTCCGGCTCCGACTTCCAGCAGGGCAGAGAGAGCTGGCAACACTCTCCGGTAATATCCACCCACTGAGGCTGAGAAGATCCAACACAGCCAGAGACGCTTCAAGAGTTTGTTAAGCCTTGCGCTGGGACGTCACTTTTATACTTCGCAATTTCGCCGGATGCTTTTATTTCTCCCAAAGCGGCAAACATTAATATGAGGCGTATGTGACCTGAGCGGCTCCCGCAGGAGACGGGGGCTCTAGCCCTGGCAGAGTTAATGCCACAATCTACCCGCTGACCTATACAGGGAATTAAACCCCTATCCCTGACAGAGTTAGTGCCTGGCCCTATCCACTGACTCACACAGAGAACAGAGCCTCTTTTCTGCCCCTCCACTCTGTGTTATCCCACTTTAAAGAGTGCAAAGATGTCAAAAACATTGTGACTTGCATAATCTATGACTCTGGAGTCAGTTGAGCCCCTTTACTGCAGTCAGGCATGGTCATCCACTGGAAGGCTGACTTTAGACAAAACATCAATGCAGTATGGATCGAATAACAATGCTAGCAGTTGAGGACGCCAGCTCTGGACAGTGTTGCTGCTGGCAAGCTACACACTCAGAATAATGGCACAACATGCCTGCTTCCAATAAAAGGCACTGCTGGGCTTAACACATATTGATTGGATTATAAAACAGCAATGTATTGTATTCACACACAACTCCTTTTGTCACTGGGGCCGCACCTTTTTGACAAGAGAGAGTTCACAAACATTTTCTCTGCCTTTATTTACTCCAGGAAAGCCGACTCGTGACCAGAGTTGTGCTCAGTTCAGAACTGATTTGCCAACGCCTCATGCAGTCCAGGTCAGCTCTTGAATTTGAATGGAATTTAAGCAGTGCAAAAGAAAGCAGAATTTCAGTTTCAATTTGAATTGCAAGTCCAGAAGTACAACTTAAAGAATTTAGATTCAATTCAAATGACTCTTCTATTTACTATTAATGTAGCTGCACTATACAATATACATTTTTTAATGTATATAAAGTTAAACATTTTTTTTAAACATTTTCATCTATCTGTCTGTCTGTCTATATAATTTGTTTTTCAAGGAAAAAATAAATGGTTGACTGAAAATAATTTTCAATTCACTCATCATTCTCTAGACCTTGGGGCTTTTAAAAGCGCACTAACCAATTGAAACCACTACTAACCAACTGTTTGGTAATGGTGTTTTGAGAGTGCCTATTGGAATGGATTCGATTATTGGCTTGCTTTTTGGAGTATGACCTTGAATTGCTTTAAAAGCCTTGTCTGCTGCCTGGAGCCTGCTGTAGAAGACTCCCTGATATATGGAGTCCAAGAAGACATCAGTTCTTGTTCATTCTGGTGAACTGATCATTGAAGCACAAATGGCTTTAAATGCCTTTATAACATAGGAACAGTGTTCCCAATGTTACCAAATATGCTTCCTTTACCTAACCCAACTTGCATGCATCCACTCCTGGGGAGAAGGTGTTTAGTGTGGTAGGAAACATGTTTAGGCCAGAAAGATGTGAGCTAAATGATAAATCATTTGAGGATCTCATGATGAGCAGATGTAAAAATGTTGAGTGATCAATGCTGAAATGAAATAAATAAAATAAAACAAAATAATCTCTCTAAGATTATTGAAATGAAATTCGTGTTTCAAGCTGAATTTCATTGAACTGCGCAGAATTCAAATTCTACTCCCTGTGGGGTCTGGCCAATTTAATTAAAATTCAAACATTAATTGAATTTAACTCAACTTTGAATTGAGCACAACCCTAGTTAGCAGTATGCTCTTTTCCACCAATGCCCTTTTGCACATTCACACAGTTGCATATGTACACATATTCAAGCTGCATTAAATGATT
>OMLF01057517.1:25751-35816 GCA_900302615.1 Holocentrus rufus | reverse complement strand
CAAAAGTGCCATAGCCGCTTATAACGAGCTGCATGATACAAATCATAGCAGATGATATTTTACTTTAATGCTTGGTTGTGATTTATTTCAATGCAAAACAGCAGAAATAAAAAAAAACAAAAAAAAACAAAACAAAAACAAAGCTTGGTGATTTTGTCAAAATATGGTAGAGCTCCTTCATTCTGATGATGAGTGTACTCCATTCTTGTTATGCCTCATTACCGAAAACAAGGCTGAAGATATGGTGATGAGCTTTAAAGTCGAACGTGCAAATGAGATTAAACCACTTGGCCCCTCACTGATAGCGCCTTGTTGACAGCAGCTACTTCAAGATGCATAGGAATAATGCATCTTGAAACATGAGGCAACTACTTCAAAATGCATGGGAATAATGCATAGTTTCCTGTCCCTGAAGTTTTCTTTTTCAAAATTAACTAAATTTGAGCAAAAATAAATAAATAAAATAAAATAAAATAAAATAAACTGCCTGTTCAGTGCATCTTGGCAAGCTTTAATCTAATTCCACTCTCAGAGATCTTGGCCTTGTTGCTCTTGCTTTTTGTTTCACAGCTGATTTCTAATTTTACTCCAGTCCTACTGGATTACCTTCATCTACTTAATGGCTTCCTGATTGCGTGTCGAGTTCTTCTGTTAGCTTTATTAAAATTTCATTTCTGCAGTAATTAAGCAAAGCGGCACTTCTTTTCTTGAGGGGTACTTGGGCTGCTGAATTGTAGGCACATTAATTAAACGTGATGGTCTTGTAAATAAAGCAAGCTGTGGTTTAATTGCAATGTTGGCATAGTGTCCTGAAAGAATGCTCGAAGATTGTGGCATATTAATAGGGCTCCACGGGGGCTTGGAGGAGTGCTTTCTTATGTTTGTTGATAATTTGATCCATAAAAATAATTCTGATGTAACTGCTTGGAGTAATATTTGAGTTGACAACGTGTAGCGAGCGATGCAAGGCAACCAAGGCCTGCTTGAGTAAAGACCTTCAGCCAAGAGTCCGCTTACCTCAAAAGTAGCACTGTTTCTTCCCCCCCCTGAAAACAAGTCTTGTGACAGTGAGAGAGAGTGCACCATTGTTATGGTGCAGGCAGCTGGAATGGAAGTGTGGGGCAGAATGCAAATGTGAGGCAAGGCATGCTGCTCCCCCACCAAAAATAAAAAAAAACAGAAAAAAATACAATTTCTCAGCGTCAGTTGTGAAGACAGGTCGTCTGTCTTCCTCCTCTGGGCTAAGACGATAACATCTGTTAGCACATATGGCACATCAGAAAAGAGTAGGTTTGTAAATCTAACAGAAGCAATGACAACAGAGACGGTGAACGGAAGACAAAAATCATATGCTGATTAAAACTGGGCTAATGCATCTTGTGTACTGTCACTCCGTGCATGTGTGTGCATGGATGCACACATGCCACCGTATCTACATGGCTGCCTGCCTACCCTCCTGTGTATGTGTGTGTGTGTGTGTGTGTGTGTGTATGTGAGAGCTTAATGTGCAGTAGCATCTGATCCTTCCTTAAAGGCTGCACATTCAGTAATAAATAATATTGAATTACTGAATTAAAGATGTCTTTCCCCTACATGTGATGAGATATTCTCCCTAAGAAATCGATGCCCGTAAATCGATAAATGAAAGTCAGAGTGGATCGAGGGAAGAATCAGGAACACTATCTATTCATTTCATCAGTCTGTTGACAGGGTATGTTATGGGGTCCTGCAAGATGAACAGTGATGGCTTCCACCCCCTTCTGCACTGGCACGGGCAGCCTAATTGCCATGTGTCTGGCAATGCCCACTTAACCTAGCACTGAGCCATAAACTCTATGCAAAGACCAACGCAGCCGACTACCTCATGTTCAGGGACCCACCTTAAAGGAATATTCCGTTTTGGGGAAAGCACCATTTTTCTGACTTATCCAGACTGAGACAAGATATCCGATACCATTTTCACCTCTGGATGTTCACTCGTTCAATTCCAATGGGTAGCATTTTGTGCTAGCTTAGCATAAAGACTTAAAGTCTACAGGAGTCATTAGCCTAGCTCTGTCAAAGTGAAAAAAATAAACCTTAGAGCAACTCCGAAGCTGTCTTATTTACACAATGTATCACGTGTGTTACATGGTCTTGGATTTTTTTTTTTAAACAAGAGTAAGGTTTATTTTGTAAGGTTTATTTTTTCATTTTGACAGAGCTAGGCTAATGACTCTTGTAGACCTCAAGCCTTTATGCTAAGCTAACACGAAACGTTAGCCATTGAAACTGAACCAGTGGACGTACAGAGGTGAAAATGGTATCGAATGGTGTCATTTCTCAGTAAAGGTAAGTTGGAGAAGGGGTACTTTGTCCAAAACGGACTATTCCTTTAAACCCACTAAAATGTTCAAATAGTCACCTGCCCCATGTTGTGGCAACAGGAAGATATGCTGTAAATTTACCAAACCCACTTGGCATCCCTGATATGGCATTTCACCTCAAGAAATGTTTCTGTTTTCACAATCACACATCTGCAACTGCACTGGCTAACTCCACATGCTGGCAGCTACAAGTAGCAGCAAAGGTAACTGAGAAATTTGAACTTCAATGCCACAAATTATTTAACATGGTGTCAGCACAGTGCATACAGCCCCGCCAGCCCAGCCCATCTGTGATGCTTTATACAAAAGGATACCAAAGGTATGAGAAAGGGAAAAGATCCAACAATAGGTGAGTCCAACTTTCTCTGGACGGAGCACTCAATGGCTCGCTTCTGTTTAGGAGGCAGTTTGTATTTTGCTCTTACTCTTTTGTTTTGGCATCTTCTGTAGGCAGAAAAGATTTCCCACCAGTGCCCAAACTGGCCTCAGAATTTCATTTGGGTAAATAATGTGAAGAGTTTGGTGTCTCACTTTTCGGGGATTGGAGGCTGTTCTCTGCAGCCCCACTTTGTGATTCAGGCTGATAAGACGTGTATTTTTACAGGAAACTGGCAAAGCGCTGCTTTAAAAATTGATAGCACCGCTGAGTACTCAATCATTACCTATGACTGCACAAATAAATGTCAGTATTTCTTTTGTTAAGTAGATTTATGTAACTGTGTAATCCAAGGTTACCTGGATTGTTGCTTTTTAATTATTAATAGCATTTCTATTAAATAGCACAGGAACGGGTATCAACAAAATGCCTTGAACTGGGTTAGAATCTGCTGGCCCATCAGGGCACCTTTACTGGCCGTGCTTTTATGTAAGGTCAAGACATGACGGTGAGACAAGTTGTCTGGTTGAGGGTTTGCTGCATTGTGCACACGCAGTAAAGAACCAGTTCACATTCAGCCATCTTATATTGGACTCTGAGATCTCCTGGACTACTGAAAAGATTCCCTCAAGCCAACCAAAATATGAAATTACAAAAAGGTTCTTGGAAATCAATGAAATGAATTCTGTTCCTCATGAGCAATCCTACTATGCTGAGTGGTGTCTATGATGCTGTTTTGCAATTTTACATTGCATGTAGCCCAGAGTCACACCACAGAATGTGCTCATCAGTTTCTTGTTCATACTTTGTAAGGCTACATACTGGCATCTTGTGACTAGGCATGCCAGTGTGCACGAAAACTAATTTCACTGACTGTTAAATGGAACTTTTCTAACTGACTACACAACTAGTCTAAATTAAGAACACACTCAGAAAACATTCAAAATTGGGAATATTTCAATCTATAAGGACAAATGTGGCCGGAAAAAAAATACTGTGTGGCTGCAAAAGCCATTTGAAATGCTTTATCTAATATCCCAATAACCAAATCTTACTTTAAATGTCACAGAAGTGGGGCATTTATGCTCATTATATCACATCATTATTAGCCTACAAAAAATGTCAACCATTCACTAACTAAAATGAACAATACTTAGACCAAAGAACATGCACTTTTGCTGAACAAAATTAATAACATGTCAAAGTTGATGGTTGAAAGAGGAACACCAAATGGCATAACACATATCCCTACTTGTGACTTTATGCTCTTTAAAAAAGTATTGCACAGTAAATTAAACTACAGGTTCAATCGTCAAAGAATATACAATATACAATTTACTATTTCAAATGCATTCAAAACCAAATTTGCTGTTGCAAACTCACACTCACTGTCCTTGCGGTACAATAGCATAGTCAATATATTTGTGCTGGGAAAAAAAATCTAATTATACAGAAAAACAAAACCATCATTGGGCCTTAAAACAACACAGATGTCGCACAGATGCAACACAGATGCAATATTTTTATAATTGGGCTGGACTAAAAATATCAGGATGTGAGGAGGATTTCCAACCTGGCTTTCTTGATGTGTAAGTTTCCTTCACTGTGAATACATCTGGAGTCCACCCACCATAAATATGGCCTCCTCATCTACAATGTGAGTACCAATTATAAAAGAAGGTTTTAAGACATTTTTAGCTTAATAGTTTTCATTTGTTACAATGTAGCTGTGGTTACAACACATTACCAAAGGTCAAATATGGCTTCTGTGTGCACATATGTGCAATATTGCAGCAGCACAAAGTTAAAATGTCAGCTGCACAGTGAAATATAAAAAATAAATAAAATCGCCAAATACTGTCAGACCGCTTTTGTAATATAACCTATTATTTCATATACTGCGATTTGAAACACTGTAGAGAATCAGTTGTAATTCAAGTGTGTGAAGGTGACACACAGACTGCATTAGGTCCGCCGCAGTGAGTTCAAAAGGTCCCAGTCACTGCTGCTGAATTGAAGATGGTGGAACTCACAACGCGCCACACATCTGAGCATCCTGACGGGTCAGTGGGCCACGGCACACGATTTGGGCTCGCTTTGTCATGGGACTGAATGTGGCTCACAACATTTTCTGCCTGCAGTCGTTTCTGTTTCCATCCTATCTCTCGTGCCATTTTCCACTTAGCATTATTTTATAAAACGTGTAAATTGCACTTTAAAAATAAAAATCAATGTCTTTCATTTGTTTCTGCAATATTTCCTGTCGTTTCTCACTGTGGAGTGTCTAATAAAGTGATATCATACACCTACACTTAAAGTAATACTTTAAGAGCACTAATTTATTTTTGGATGCAGTCTCCCCCTCTCTGTCTATTGCTATCTATGTTTAAAGGAATACTCCCAACATTTTGGGCAAAATACCCTTTTTCCAACTAACCCAGACTGAGACAAGATGTTTAATACCATTTTCATCTCTGTACATCCACAGGTTCAGTTCTTATTGGTAGCATTTCATATTTTCTTAGCATAAAGACTCGAAATCTACAGGAGTTGAAGATGTCCGACACTGTCTTATTTACACAATGTATTATGTGCATTGTTTTATTGTGTAAAAAGACAGCTTCGGAGTTGCTGCAAGGTGTGCTTCTTCACAGAGCTAGGCTAATGACTCCTGCAGACTTCAAGTCTTTATGCTAAGCTAACATGAAATGCTAACCACAGGAACTGAACCAGTGGGCGTACAGAAGTGAAAATGGTATCAAACATCTTCTCTCAGTCTGGGTAAGTTGGAAAAATAGTATTGCCCAAAACGATGGAGGATTTCTTTAAACATATATTGCGAGAGACAGGGAGGGGGAGACTGCTTACAAAAAACAAAATTATGAAAATAAGACTAAACATAAGTGGTGCTCCATTTTCATCATCAGTGATTATATTAGTTTGTGTCTCAGCATATATATTTCTCTGTCACCCCTATCCCCTGCCTTTCTGAAATATCTCTTAGGACGGAGCCACGCGGGAGAAAATTAACATCCAAATGATGTTTTCTCACTTGCCATGGTGGCTTGACGGAACAGATAAAATTAACAGTCAAAGGCAAAATTTCAAAGCACATGGCCGATGGTTGGTGCAAATTTCCCACCTTGGACAGAAGGCTGCCTGCTCTTGGTCAGCACAAAAAAATAAATAAATTTATAAAAAGTCTGGGGAGAACAAATCTGAAGACAAAGACACTCTGGAGGTGTGCAGACACCATTAAAAGAGCAGGCTGCTTCACCAAGAATGAAATATAAATGTGCCCAGGTATGCCTACCACAAAGCTCTTAAGCCCTCCACCTTCCTGACAGCTAGAGAAAAATATATCATGCCTTTGACTCTACTGGTAAGGACTGTGAATAAGTTATTCTTCAGCCCTCTGGGCTCTCTGTGAGTTAGGGCCTTCTAATACAACATGATTAAATGGGATGCCTCCATTGTGTATTTTTAGGATACCGTAATTCCATTTGGAGAAGGTCAGCAGAATCTCGCAGTACAATGCAATGTGTACACTGCAATATGCAGGAGCAGCTAAAAAGTTGGTGAAATGGTTCAGTCAAACGGTCCATTATGCAACAGTATAGTGCTGAAACAGAACGCCCGCGATGCATTTAAGTGCTATACCGCCACTTAATGCTTTGATTTGGTGTTTCTGATCATTGACAAGATGGCATTGAAGAAGAAATGTTTTGGCATTTGGATTATTGAGGACTTCTGTGTCTTCAAGTAATTACATTACCTCAAAGCAAACATGAGCCAAGCTTAATCAGCAGCAGCTCTCGGGGCCTCAGACAAAGGAATGACTCACTGACAATTACTGCCACTTATCTCAAAGACTAACTAGCCCATCTCTAGCTCTTGCTCCTTTCTTCTTTGACTCGCCCTGCATTTTTTCCCCCGCTCTAACCCTCTTGCCTGATTTTCCCCCTCTCACTGTGACCCTCTCGTCACCATTATTTCACTTCTTCCCTCTCCTCCTCCCTTTACTCCCTCTCTTCAACTATCTCTCTCCCCTCAGTGGAGAGGGGACATGCTGGACCCTCTATCCTTCCCTCACCTCTGTGGCCCTCGAGGGGGTTTAATCGTCAGCTTAATGTCACACCCTACAAGGTATGCCTGGGAACACACACATGTACGACGATATGACTTCCCCACTGGTTAGTGATCTTTCACTCGCCTGTTACCTTTGCTTTTTTGCAAGTTGTAAGCAAGTTATAAAAGCATGCACTTGCCAAGGTAGAGCCCTCCCACAGCCCGAGTGCTGAGAAATACACAATGTTTGTGTTTGCTAGCTTGACTCACACATACCCTTGATATTTAATAAATATATCCTTGAATGTATCCTTGAATAACCAGAATACCCAGACACAATATCCACCATCTCTTGTGTGGAGGATGAGTGGTAGACAGACTCAAGCCGATAATTAACTTTTTTTTGAGGCAACACAGACAGGCAGTCTTGTAATCAGCTTGCATAGGATTGACAAAACAAGAAACAGGGATAATAAGGTGAGTTCGGAGTAGAAGTATTGCACATCGGAGTTTTAGTTATACAAACTTCACAAATTTCTCAGAACAGAACAGAATGCATCAGCATCTTTATAATTTGTTCTGAGTGTCCTCCTTTACTATTACTCAAACATTGCACTTTTTTATTCTTATGCTTACTTAAATTTTGATAACTATAATTTTTTAATTTTAAACTTAATGTTTTATTATCTGTTTTTTTTCTTATTTTATTTGTCTTTGTTGATTGTTAAGCACTTATTAAACAGTTTTTAGATAAACACTATAGAAATAAACTTTACCATTATTATTACTATTATTACTATTATTATTATTATTATTATTATTATTATCATTATTATTATTATTGTTATTATTATTATTATTATTATTATTATCAATATCATCATCATTAAATGTTTTGGGACAACACATTTGCACTGATGTGGCTAGATTTGTCATTAGTTGCGTATGTGACATAAAGTAGCCACAGTGCTCTGCAAAGTTGCTAAATTTAGCAACAAAGTTGTCAAGTTGGCAACAATATAGCACTATCACCTAGTCACTAAATATTCATTTCCAGTGGAGCTGAGCGACCGGGAAAACCCGGGCAATGTGTCAGCGATAAACAAGCTTGTTGGCACACCAAATACATGACAAGTCTGTTTAAGCCTCTGTAGCTGCAGACCATTATAAAGGTGTGCACCATCCGCCATCAGTCACAATAGTGACAATGTTGCTCACAGTGTGAGTGCATGGTAATATTATGTAGCCAGAAAGTATTTTCACATCAGGGAGCAAAATGAACTTCTCATTCACTTTCAGAAAATGCTCACATTCATTTAGTCATTCAAAATGTCATTTTGACAGCTTTATGTCAGCACTGTGTCATGCACTGTGTGTTGAAATGTAATAATGAAGAAATTTTCAGCACTATCACTTGAGAATCTGATGCATGGCAGTGCCTAATCTGTTCTGCTGAAAGCCCTAAAATAACAGTTGTCTGTCCTAAACCTGCCTTATTGTTCATTTAATAATAAATATATCCTATTTTTCACTGCCCAACAAACATCCTCACCTGCACCATTTATAGGTGATAAGTTCCCCAAAATAGCAATCCCTGACAAACTGAAAATTCATGACCATGTAAATATTTCACTAAGATGTCATGGCAGACAGGCACGCTGCTTTCACACCACTCTGTCACAGGCCCACCTTGCCATTGCGTTAAAAAATAAATTCCCCATTAATCCAGTGGGATAAAACTTCCAGGTGCTATATCCTCTTCTGACACAGCCAGCCAGGTGACCTCACGGGTCATCTCATTGAAAATGGAGCGGTGCTGCGGTGGGCAAAACGGAAAAAAGAGAGGAGCTACAATTGTGCGAAATTTCACCTACTGCACATTTCTTTTGTTTGCCCCTCGAAGTAGCTTAAGTGGATGGAAATGGGGAGAAAAAGCTTTGTGTCAAAAATATAGAGCAGTGTCCCTTATACACTTAGTGCAGTATCACCTCCCAAGCGCAGAGAGGGAGGGAGGAAGGAAGGCAAAATGACTGATCTCTTTGAAAAAGGAGTCAGACATGGAGTCACCTCCTTAGTTGCTGGCCTTATTAAACCAGTCACTCCCATTAGGGTTGAACCCTACAAGAATATTTCAAAAGTTTTCCATTCTCTGTCGCCAACTTTTCCATCAACTTTTATTGGGTTGTACATTCAGGCTTCATTTTTAAGGGTCTAATTAAGAAGCTGATTTCTTACTACCCTGCAGGCCATTCAAAATGGATAAAGCTGGACAAGGCCACTGTGCGTCAGTGAAATGACCAAATATTGGGTTGTTATTAGGAACAGCATGTCAGGAACTTGAGAATATTTCACTATTTGACCAATTAGATATGGCCCTTGATCAGCAGCGAGCCAATCAGTTTTTTAATCTTATCTGTTAGGGGTGCAGGCGGGAGGCAGCTCTTTATCAGAACTTTTCTCACGCATGGCTGATAATGTGGTAATTTATTCATGTTGAATGTGTATGATAATGTGATGTCTGTCATAATCTATGCCATTTAGATGACAATTAGGCTTCAGACCCAATGCTCGATGCTACGTTAGAGAGATGATAATGTACAGTGTAAAATCATTCATCCTAATCCCTCAGGAATGGAGGCCATTCACTTAAGTAAGGTGTTGGGAGTGCCAAAACGCATGGAAACTCTGCCACAAAGGTATATCAAAATCTGAAATGAGTCAAATATAATGTACATATAATCCACAGAACATGCTGGCAATACAGTGTGTGGGGAGGAATGTGGCTACTGTAAAATTTTCTGTGCAGACATGCAACATAATGACATTATGTTTTAAAGAAATACTCCAACGTTTTGGGCAAAATATGATTTTTCCAGCTTACCTAGACTTAGACAAGATGTTCAATACCATTTTCACTTCTGTACATCCACTGGGTTGGTTCCTATGGGTAGCAATTCGTGCTAACTTAGCATAAAGATTTGAGGTCTACAAGAGTCATTGGCCTAGCTCTGTCAAAGTGAAAAAATAAACATTACAGCAACTCTGAAGCTGTCTCATTTACACAATAGATCATGTGTCTTTGAAATACAAGTCTTGGAATTTTTTCATTAAAACAAGGGTCGTTTTAGGAAAAAATTAAATGGTAGGAACTACAAGCGCTGAACACATGTTCATCGGTTATAGTTCTCCTAACTTCTCCTAAATCGATTCTTGTTTAAAAAAAAAAAAAAAAAAAAACCAAAAACTTTTTTTTTT
>OMLF01057517.1:0-23400 GCA_900302615.1 Holocentrus rufus | reverse complement strand
TCCGAGAAACTCTCGCCATGGAAACTTCTCCATATGCTATTTTTTTTTTTGCGGAAGCTAGCTTGAGAACCTCAGGGGGACGCTTTACTTATCGTGACTTTGTGTGTGTGTGCTTGTATGGTTGTTGTGCAGATGTCTGTGTGTATGTGTGCACGCGCATGTAATAGCAAGATTCTTCTATCTCTCATTTTATTTGCTTTAAGAACTCTCTGAGGCGGCCCGTTCATGGGGCGCCATAAATTACGAGCACCCCCTAATCTTAAACAGGGATGAAAACATATTCCTAGCCAGTGTCTGACTGTTTGTCCAGCTCCTACTGCACTCCCATAGGCCTCTGTGAGCCTGCATACAGATTACAGTTTCTCCCTCCCTTGATCTCCCCTCGCCCGACAGCCTAATAAAACACGTGTGGGCAGCAATACCATTTTTGAGAACTATATGAACAAGCTGCAAGGGAGCCAACAAAATGCCCATGCTTTCCCTGTGTGCTTTCATGTTGTAGCTGTTTGCGGTTTGATTTGTTTGATTTATTTATTTATTTTTCCCTTGCCCAAATCGAGCCAGCTTTAACCTAAGATTAGTCATGGAAATTCTTCATCCCTGGCCCACTGCTGGGATCTAGAATGCTTTTAATCACTCAGTATTAGTCAGGGATGGACTGGGACTAAAAAGCAGCCCTGGACTTTAACCCAATTTGGCACACCACAACCACCGCATGGATACTCAACACCCCCTTCACCATTGATGCACATATATACACACACCAGCCCCTGATACTGCCACCTATCTGCATCACAACTGCTGGACACTATGCAGTCATGTTTTCCTGTTGCTGCAGAACACACAAATGTACAGTCTGTGGAGTATGCAAGGCTTCTACTGAACACAAACATACCTCAACAGCATATTTGTCTATCACTAGACTCTCTCATTTCTACTTCTTGTAAAGATGTATTTTTTTCTGGAATTAGTTTATAATTCATGTGGCTAAAGGAATAATCATGTTCTAACTCCTGAAAAGTCAATTGTGCTTTAAGTCCTAATTCTGTAATTTCACAGGGGAGTCATTTGATGGCATTTCCAAACATTCTGGTGGTTATGCCTCTGTGTTATACTGAGGAAATGAAATCTTCAAAAACACTGGTAGTTTCATGGTGTATTAAGCTGTTGTTAAAAAAAAAAAAAAACACTGCTTGTCACTTTTTAATAATCATTTAATTATTAAAAGATACTGCCGGAGTTGATGAATAGTGAAATGGTGTAAGTAGAAATAATATGAATAACTGGACTGATATTATCTCATGTATCTCCTATTTTCTTCAGCTAAGTCTGAGAGAAGTAAATGTTGTTCCATACAATTTTTCCTCATTTTTGAAGTTTCTTCTTTTTGCTAGCAACGATTTTTCTCCAGTTGACACTGTGAATGCAAGGTTGTGACAGGTAGGAATTGTAGAAATTGCAAATTCCAAGTTCCGACTGAAATTAACTCAGCATTAGTCTGACACTACAGGGTATTTACAGTAAATGTGCAGCCTAGTCAGCAGCTAACTTTCTGTGGTCACGCTAGCTGCTATACACCTTTTTCACAGCAGCCATTTTGACATGAAATAGGTAAACACAGGTGTTACTAATGACATTAAGGAAGGTTCTGTTCCATTTTGGTCTGACAGAGCCAGGGTCCTGCTATTGTTCATGCTGGCTCACTGGAAAGCTTCTGCCACACTTAAATGGCACAGAACCTTCATTAATGTCATTAGTAACACCTGTGCTTGCCCTACTGTTTCATGTAAAAATGACTGCTGTGACAAAGTTCTATACCCCTGTGTAATCACTGTCAGACCCGGACAGAGAGAGGATAAAGGTGAGGTAACATAAGGTTAATGTGCTGTTGTGTTTTAGATGTTGTTCAGACAGAAAGTACCCTGAAGGCTCAGGGTACTAATGCTAAAATTGATTGGTGATATCATATACTGTGGTAAAATTTGCATAAGTTGTAACCGTAACAAAACTTGGACACCACCCAACCCTGTCCAAAACTTTGACTGCACTCCTTTGTTGATGTTTGATAGGCTGACACTTCCCCTCCATCTCAGCCTCTAATTCCTCCTCTTGTCCTCCTCTTCACCATGTGATGCTACACACACGCTGTTGTTGACGCGATCATCATTGTCAATTCCAGCAGTGTCACTGGCACTGCTAGTACTGGCACTACTGAAAAGGTCAATTAATTTTCTGCATATTGCAGCAGAAGTCTCAGGAGACTTCTGGCCGCTTATTCTCTCTCAGAACTTTTCCACCCCACTTTTCCTTTTCTGTTTTTTCTGCATTTTCTTCTCCCACTGGTTGCTATGCCGTGCTGTCACTGTGTGACAGGGGGCAAGGTTGCATCCACAGGTAGGGTTGGACTAAAGGGCAGAGGAGGCGACCCGCTGAGAGAGACCAGTGGCTCTGCTCTTACCGGCACGGCCCACAGGCTTTCAAATCGATCAGCCCACTGGGACTTTTCCCACTGTTCCGGATGCCTCTGCTGTATTACTGAGTCAGCCCCCATGTAATAGGTTACCCAACACCATCCTATCCCAATGTGTGGCGCTGCATAGGTATCACTCGAAATTTGGGAATCAATACTGTCTTGCACTAAGAGTAGCTATAGTAACTATTTCTTTTTTAATCATTAGGCTAATAACTTATTATTCATCATTTTTTACAACTTATGAGCCTGTAATTAAAAGGTTCAATCTGATGTCTTTTTAATCAAAACTTGGTTTACCTCATGTTCATCTGTCGGTATAAATATCTCAGAACTGCACCACAGTGCACATATAGAACCTTGTACTCACAAACTCAAAAAATATCTACAACTCAACAGCAGCGCAACAACAGTAATTAAACTTTAAGAATGTAAGAACCCACTGTGCCTGATCAGAAAACTGAAACCTACACACAAATTAGGGCTGGGCGATAAACTGAATTTTTATCGACATTATGATCTAATTTTGCCCATGTTGGTCATTCCAATTATCTAATTCCTCTATTGCTATTACTTTTAGGTGCCTGAAACAACCAATCACATCTTAGCATAACTACAAACAACCAATCACAACCACACAGCTCACAACACACTTCATTTGAAACAGAGGATGTAAGGTAATCAACACCTGCACACAAGAAACCAGATCACTGTGAGTAACTGGGTAACAGCAGGATTTCTTGTGTTACCTTGCGCCAATTATTCAAATCCCAGTACACATGTGCTCCCCAATAATCAGGTTTCTTCTCCACCTGCGACGTTCCCCAGACGGCTGAAAGTACTCGCAGGCGAGAGCACCCGTAAGGTGGCCTCTGGCTTTGCCTGTCCGCTCCCGGAGGGTCGCAGCAGGCGGCGCCAGATGTGTTTTTCATTTCCTTGTATTTTCATCAGAGGTAACATTGTCATATTTAAATTGATAGGTATTCTTAATTGTGCATGTAGAACAGCAAGTTTTTACTCTCCCAAGAGTTGTACAGTGAGTTTTTGCAATATTTATCATGTTGCCATATCTGCTTATCATAAGCAGATTTGAGCTTGTTTTCTATGTAGCTGATTTAAAATATAGGCTAAATAATTGTGTGTTTAAATTTTTTGGCCTTGTTTCATAACTGTATCACATCTCATTCCTCTGCTGTGTCTCATTTCACTGCTGTTGTACATGTACATGTACAGTTATGCAAGTGACTGATTGAATCTTGAATCTCTTGAATATCTTATTCATTGTTTCATAACTGTTTTGCACCAACATCTTAGGCTTTCTCTTCATATTTTCAAAGTAATTAGATACAAATATAAATTTCATTTATTTATTTATTTTAAATTACCATTTAAATTACCATTTCATTTATTGTTACCAAGCCAGATGTGACAATTAATTGTATGGATATGGATTTCAGGTAATATTGTCCAACCCTAAGACAAGTCCAAATTCCATTATTTGCAAATCAATTAAATAATGCAGCTTATGAAACAGAAGGCACCCTTTTCTCCCCTCTCTCCTTGTGTGATATTTAAGATGGTTCTTCACTTTGTTTCCCTCTTTACAGCAGCATGTAAAGAAATATAAAAAAGGGAATAGGACAAATAGTGCAAAGGGCTAACGGAGACTGATCATTATTCAGAATACAGTGCTGTAGCTTTCCAGTGTTAAAGGTGCCCCCCCTCCCCAAATTTCTTTCCTTCCTCTCCTGTCTCTCCTTTCTCCCTCTTCTCCCCTGTTGGGGTGATCAAAACGTCACCTTTCTTTAGAACTCCTGTCTAAGCACCCGATCATGTTGCCATGGAAACCATTCACTAGCTGCCATATGCCTTGCAATTCACCCCACCACCCCCCAATTCTCTCTCTCTCTCTCTCTCTCTCTCTCTCTCTCTCTCTCTCTCTCTCTCTTTCTCAATATTTCCTTGCTTTCCTCTCTCCCTTGCTCTGCCTCTCTGCTATTCTTACTGTTCTGCTCTCCTCCGCAGCTCTCCCCCCTGCAGGAAGGCCTGGCGAAACAAACCAAACAATCCTCGGTGTCTGCTTGATGTTGATCACAGATTTCTCCACAACAGAGTCAGCGCTGGAGCCATGAAGAAACTGAGAGCCTATTAAACACAAGGGTTTTAACAATATGGGCTTTTGACACAAATATGCATACCAATACTGTTATTTTTGTGCTGAAGCTATCGAAAGCCAATACTCAGTGTTGTTATGTTTTCCATTTAACATCTTCCATCTGTTCAATGTTTCTCCCAGGATTTCATTCTGATCAGGGTGGAAATGCCTCTGAAACAGTCTTTGGATCATCATGGGACACTAAAATGTTCCACTGAAACCCAGACTTTATAGTTAGAAGAAGAATCAAATTGAGTTGACAGCAACTTGCAAATTTCCAGTTTAGCATTCAGTTTCCGTGTTTACACCAGAGTAGTGACCCTGTTTAGGATGTGCAAATCACCATGTTTTGCATGCCTTCCAACTGGTCTGGGGAAAGGTTTACTTATCAAACGTGGCCAACGACATGTTCTTCATTCAGTAAAGAACTACCTCAGCAATGGCCGAAGGAAGTATTTGGTCATCACTGTTATCTGTAGTGGAAGAGCAGGTGAGATTACTCCCCACAAAGGGCATGCTGCGTTTTGGTTCTAGTGTTTATCAGAGCCCAGCCGGCACATGTTCCTGTTGAATCCCCGCCTAGCTTTCTAGGCTCTGCCCTCGCCCAGCTATGATGCATCAAAGCATTTGAATGTCAACATATGCTGGTCCCACCTTTAAAGCAAGCAAACGCACACAGCTGGGACTTCATTTCAAATGGAGATTCTGTTGAGAGATTACTACATCAGAATCAGAATCAGAATACTTTTTTGATCCCTGTGGGGAAATTGAGTCAGTTGCAGTTGCTCCCATTGTAGAACAGAAATAGGAAATAAGGAATGGCTCTCGTATATGCACTATTTGAGAAAAGGCCAATACTGACCTGATATAGCAGTCTGATCCTGTTCAATACCAAAGAAATTGCAAGACATATGCATCTATATATAGACCACGGGACCTGCAGAAACTTTTTTCTTGTTTCTCAGGTAGACCTGTAGACCATCACAGACATGTTTTACTCAATCTTTGTTTTAGTGCTAAAAATGTCCTGCAATGCTAATTCTGCAGGATGGATGTACTGCTTAGAGACTGTGCAGTGGACGTCTTCACGGGTCGACCCAAAACCGGGGACCCAAGACCTGATCCGGGACCCAGATGGGTTCGGATCCATGTTTTGTTTACATCAATCAGGTCCGGGTCAGATCCCATTCTAGTGAGAAGGCCCAGCTGCAATCAGACTGCGCTGGTCATGGTGGTAGTACTGTGTGTATGTGTGTGTGTGTATGTGTGCGTGTGTAGTGTAACTTGCAAAATTGTAACATTAGGGCACAGATGATAGCAAATTAGCAACGCTAACGTTAACGGCAACAACCAAGCAATCGTTATTATAGTTTTAAAGGGTAAACAGTCGACGTTATCTTTATTATGCTAGATGCAACAAAACTACAAAGCTGATTCTAAACGAGTGGTGTCTGTCATAAGTCACCATGACAGCAAGTGGGATTTTTAAGATGAAATACAGAGTGGATTAGCATGCTGTTTCAATCAGCAAGAGAGGAATGACGCAAAATCTAGATGTATTTTACCAACTTTCTTGGCAAAGAGGATGGATTATAATTTTGACAACTTTAATCGTTGGGTCTGACATGTCTCGGCTCTTCCTGGATCCAGGACCAGCTTTTAAATAACAGACGGGTCTGGTTCCGTTCTGGGTAGTACATTTCCAAGTCTTTTTGGTTCGGGCACGAATGTTTGGACCCGTGAAGACCTCTACTTTATAGTTTGTGTACGACATGCATTGTTGCTAAGAATTCAGTCTTGCATGCTTACAGTAAAGTGCTGAATTTCGAGAGGGCTGGAAATAAAGGCTTCAAACAAACACGTGTGCTCTGGTGCCATTATATTAGTAAAATACAGTAATGAATAACATAGCGTTGGTGGAGAGTGGGAGGACAGGGGTGGAAACACCTGAAGCAGCAGTTTATTCAGAACCAGCTAATTAGTGCTTTTAAAGACTGGGTTAAAAGTGTGTCTGTCAACCTCCCATTGCTAAAATGCTCAAATCTGCAATCCTTAATGATGGCACATTAAAAATAATGTGCTGACAGGTGAATTTTAAATACTGATCCGACTTTTGCTCATATCTGGTTATTTTGTCAGGCTGAAAGCAGAGTGATTCTGAAAAAGTTATTCGAACTCACAGACTTTTTCAAGGTCCAGATCACATTAAAAGGTCTCTGCCTCCCCTTAAGAAATCACTGTCCATTTCTATAGCTAGTTCAACTGTCAGCCTCTACAAGCACACACAAGTCTGTGCATCTCAAAATGATCAAGAAGAAAATGGTAATCTCAGACTTATTTTCAACATGTTCCTTCATTATAACAACACAGGGGCAACATTCAACAGTATAATAATATATAAGACTGTCATGTTCTATAATACTATGTCAGTGGGAGAAGTAATAGCAAGTACATTACAGCATAATGATAACACACAAGGCGAATATCCATAGCCATAAAGGTGCTCTGTGTAGCATTTTAACATCAATAAATTACTACCACATTAATTTTGAAACATTGAGATAGTTATCATAAAACAAATAAGATCATCAGTGTAGAGACTGGCAGCCTCTACCAGTCTTAGGATACTGCTTTACAGCACAAAAAAGGAAAGGGACTAGTGTTCTGCAAGCAAAAAAGGAGCCAAAACAAAACATGTTTTTTTTCTGTGACAGGAAACAGCAATGGGTAATGTGGACTTCAATAATGTGAGTCTTGGATGATACCAGAGACACTTTGATAACAGAAGGAAACACCCTTAGGCAGTAGGATTGCAACCAACAACACCAGAACACTATCTGTGTGAATGGAGAGTTATCTATATCTAATGTTCTGGTGTATGTATTATTATTTGCTTCTCATATTTAGGGACACTATCCAATTACATACAAACATGGAGTCATAAAAGTTCTTTTGAAGGACACTAGTTCGACAGAAAAACTTTTTTCCACTTGCTGAGGCTTGTATGAATACATTAACCACAGCCCAAAGAAACAGCGAGTTTCTGACATTCAGCCTTGTGGCAGCCCTGATCATTTCCACATTAACTGTAAACAGTCAAGTCAGGCCAAAAGAGATTCTTTTAAAATTGTATACATTAGATTTATACCTAATTTTGTGCTGTACAACTGGCTAATAGTTTGAGCTCTTGACCCCAACTTGTACAATCTCTCATTTATCAAACTTGTGCTGCTGCACAGATCTGAAAGTATGATTGGCTAATAGTTTGTCTCATGTTTATGGTGCCTCCATTTTTAGTGTTTGAAATTCCCCCATTGTAAACTGATGGAGTGCACTATGCTCTATTATAAAACTGTCTCTGATGATATGTAACTTCAGTGCTGTGCCCCAGAAATAACACAGGAAGCACTGACCAGTCTTGGTTCTAGCTGCAACTAGGTTGGATATGACTATATGACTCACCTACCCCAAGAAAGTTTAGTTCAGTTTAGATAGCATGAAAATCCAATTAATAGCTGAACTGTGTGCTCACTAAGCTTGGCAAAATGTCTCCGACATCTTACATGTACAATAATTAGATGTCTCTTTAACATGTTATGATGGGAGTGTGTGAAGCCAGTTTAAATTGCTCAGGGGGACACAGCTCCAGTCCATTGTACTAAACTGAATTACAGTTCAGGTGTCAAGTGTAACGAATGCTTGGACTCACTTTGAGTAATTCATACACACAACCTCTTCTTTTGCTAGTGCTGCACAAGGATTAAACTGCAAAATTGATGCTAGTTGCACTTTTTTGCACCACCAATTCTGTATTGTGTTCAATTTGACCAACAGCAGTCCAAGGCCAGAGACCAGCTAGTTGGCATACACATGAACAAAAATGACACAATGTGGAGGACAAGCACACATAAAATAACTACCACAACATTTTCATGATGATGTCATTGGATTGCACTTTCATTAATGAGTGTGCAATGCAGGGGGTTCAATGGTGACTAGAGTTTCGTGCCCTGAACCAATTCTCATTTCACTGACAACAATATCAAAGCTTACGGTAGCCATCTTAAGTGTACCAGCCTAATTACTGTTCAAGGAAGCTGATTTGAATGGAAAGCAGTTGACTTCCCTCCAAGTCCAAATGCGCCCCAAATGAGCCAATCGCTGTCAAAGCAAATACAACTTGAGACACTCTCTCAGAGGGCAGCTTTATTGCCTCACCTCCAGCACAATTTATGACACAACACCGAAAGGGTAAATTTCTAATAATGTCTCCGGGCTTCCCCGACACTAACGAGTGGCTGCAGCCCTGCAGCTAAAATTTACTGTCAGTCACAGAATCCCCCCCATTTCAAATTGCTTCTTAGATGCTTCATAGAGAAGCAATTTGGCGAGAAAAATGTGAGCCTCTGTAAAAGGTAGAAAAAATAAGCCATTTGAATTCAGCTTGTCAAGATTTCATACTCAAAAAAAGCAAGCCATATTACAGCGGTCCTTTATTCTCTCTCCAGAATGAGGCCTATATGGGCAGCTTTATGTTTCTGTCTCTAACTGGATCCTTGAACGCATCCCTTTAAGATTTCCAACTGATCTCACTCTCTTTAAAACCTTTGAAAAATCCAACTAATTAACTAGGGTCAGCTAAGGACTGTGTTCTGACTGAGACGTGGATAAGCATGGGAGACCAGCAGGAATCACAGCTGGGTGAAACTGTGTTCAGAGGGGTCTTGTCAGATCAACTATATTGTAGTGGGGGCTTCAAAAGATTTTTTTCCCTGCAAACTGAGCAAACTGTATAGCTTGTATTTTTTTTTAACAACAATCAGGAGGCACTTTAGCTGCCCACTGTCCTGCCAGTTTGTCTCATTAATATGCAAATGTATGCAGCAAGGGGCTCCAAAATCCAATCAGACCATCTAAAGTATAAGGGAAACCTGTGGTGTAAGTTTCTGTCATGTATTGTTCTTCAGTTACTGTGTTAACAAGATTGTGCCTACAGACAGGGAGATGCCACTATGTTTACATAATGTCCAGCATGTACCATGGTGGAGGAACATGAAAACATGCTGAGAGGAAGCACAGCATTCACTACAATTATAAGGCATACAGCTATAGAGTGGGCTGACATGCTACAGCTACAACACAGACTAAAAGAAGCCTTATATATGCACAAACACAACTGTGGTTGTAAGCAAACAAGTATCTTATTTACCATAATGCTACTGAAACACTGGTTTAAGTTTAATTGCTGCATTGTTATCTATAGTGCTATGTAATTTTAATGTAAATTGCCCTTGCTTGCTGACAAGACACACAACAAGTGAATGTTCTGGTTAGTAATTCAGTGCTGACACTCCTTATTTCACTCGGGAGGTTTTATAGAAAAAAAGGGGGGGAAAAGTAACAAAAACAAAACAAACAAAATTAAAAAAATAAATAAATAAATAATAAATACATAAAATCCTTCAGCTGCTCAACCATTTGGGTGGAGGGATGCTACTTGCATGACGAATGTGGAATTGTGTTGAACTCCCATGTGTGAATTTTCATTAAAAGTTTTCTCTCCCAGAGTAGAATGCTCAGTAAAGGAAATGTCAGGCGCAAATTCAGCCTCATTGATATGCTACACCCATTCTAAGTGATGTGTTTTGCTGTGCATTTGCCTTTGCTTATTTCCCACCACCCCATAATGAATTAATTGTTGTAGATTAGATACTCAGGTGATAACTATTCAGTGAGCCACCAAGGTCTCATAGCTACAGATAAGATAAAAACTCCAAAGTATTGCTAGATATTGTCATTATAGGTGTAGCTGTTATAAAAATATTCCCATCATGCCCATATCTGTTAATTACAATGCATTACTACTGCACTGTTCCACACTTTTCTCAAATATTTTAAAGTAGGACTTGATAAATAAATTGAGTCGCACAACCTAAGGCTCAACTTTTTTTCAAAGCATTCTTCACACCTTCTCCTGTCTATAAGGGGAATAAAACTTAAATTTTCCAAACAGTCTCTCATAGGCTGTGGAATTATGCAACAGTAATTCACTTCTGTAGGGTATGCAGGAAAAATGTACTGTTTCCTTCGGGCTACCTCTGGATGCATTTTCCAATAAAGCATAAACACAATATCAAACTCTACCAGGACCTATGTCTGCCCGTCTCTGTTGAAGTCTCAGCATCAGAATCAACCAGTTAATCCGGCAACTGTGGCTGTGGCATTGTGCTTTGCTTTGTTTTGCTTTGCCTTGGCTCGGCTTGGTATGGATTAGCTTTACCTTTCAGGGATACTTTGCGAGATAATTTTCCTTTTTTGTAAACCTGCCTATCATGGACTTCATGAATAGTCACAACAATGGCTAGTCTGGGAGCCTATAATGCTCACTCACTTCATTGTTTATTGTTGAAAACCCAGTCCAAAAATCATACAATTAATGTGACAAAAAGAACACAAGTAATATTATGTCACTGTGATTGGAGCCATACTGATCAACAAGTAATATGCTAATTTGCAACCTGAATTCTGGTGGTAAAATATAATATAAATGTTAATACTTAAAGTTACGTGTGGTTTATTCATTAGAATGTCTGCAGTCATTCTCAAAATAACTGCAACAATTACCTCATTAGTGTAATCTTGAGGGTAATCTGCGGTATTCTATGTGGTTGTGCATGTTGTTGCTTGTTGGCTTTTTTTGTTGTTGTTTGTGGTAACTACGTGGAAACTTTCAGACAACAGTCTTGTACTTTCAGCCACCCACTGCACACAAAAACGACACATCTGAAACATCACATGGAAAAAGACATTACAAAGAAGGAAATGAAAAGTACGGCGAGCACACAAAACACAGCAATGAAAACAATGATAAAAATACAACAAAGTCGGTGACGGCAGCACCACAAAAAAAAAGGTAGCAACACATGGATGAATTGAACAGCTACTTAAATGACTGTCCCACATGAGGATCTCCCCCAACACACACACATATGCACACACACATACACACACACACACACACACACACCTCCACCCTGCTTTGTAACTGCTTTCCTGTTCAGCACTGACTTGCACCAGGAGGGCCTAACACTAAATGGGAGCACAACCAAGTCCACAACAGCTACTGACAATAGCACTAAATCCTCATACACAAAGCTGTCGCACTTAGGTGGGTAAATCTGACACTCAAAGCATCACACAGCCAATCAAACTCCACTTCAGCACCACACTGTTTCTAAGTGAACCACGTCAACGGGAGGCGCACGGCGAGCTCACAGGAGCGGCAGCAGCTTGTTTTGAAGTGCTGCAGCAGAGATTCAGCACCATGGACAGCGGCCAGCAAACTTGTACAATGCAAACTTTCCCTCTTTCAGCCAAACGCACCCTCAAAAGCATTTGCCAGGTGCTTGATGTAAACTAAATTTGATATAGCCTGACTGCAAACTTGAGTGTCAACTGTCTCATTTTAATTAATTCTAAACAACTGAGACAAAAGCGGCCGAACAGACAACAGAGGTATATTAGTCTTAAAGTTGTAGTCTTTTGTAGGCTACAAAGTAGTTTTGTTGCATCAGGTGTACCTGTTAACTAGCTGATAGCTGAAAGGATAGTTTCATTCCACACGTAGCCTAACCACGTGGGTATAAGTTGAGGCAGATGAACGGATACATAAACCCATCCATAAAACCTTAAATATAGCCTGAGTCTCACAAATGTGCGACTGGTTGAAGCCTAACTCATGGGGTGAATCTACGAGTTTTGTTAGCACCGTGGTGCTATGCGGCCTGTTATTGCAATGTTATGTGCTAACATAGCACACACTACACTGTTATCAGTCACACCATAGGCTAATTATGAAGCAGTCGCTGATTTGTCAAATAAACAGCGCAACACAATGCACAGGCTAACCGCTCTGATAATGCGCTACAATGACATTTTCAAAACAATGTGATTACAAGCTATTTAGCCAGGCCCGGGCTAGTACACAACTACACAGGTGTAATAATGAGAAGGGGGGCTCTTTAATCCTCAGCAATTAGCCGCTTAATGAACCGCGGCGGCCGTTGCATTTCAAAAACTCACCTAGGACGAAAAAGGGGAGCTCTGTGTTTTCCAGGTCGTCCACCACCACGATCTCCCCCGGAAAATCATTTCTGACGGAGAACAGCAGCTTCGGCTCGGAGGCCGACGGACTGTGCATGATGCTGAGGTCGTTTTCTCTCAAAAACGGCAGCGCCGACACGGTGACGCTCTTCATCTTGCACTCCGTGTCCTGGCTCTGGTCCTCGTCGCCGTTCAGACATCGGACAAATGCCGTTTGGAAGGCCAAAAGGGTCCATGCGAGCGGCAGCAGCAGCGATCTCGGCCCCATGTTGATGCTCGCCATCTCCGTCGCTTCGCTTCCTCTCTCCCACCCCCCTCTCTCTGTCTCTCAGCCCGGCGGATGGGAGAGCAGAGGAGTGAAGGGGGGTGATGCACCGGCAGGATCTCACCGCGTGGGAAACAAACGCCACTTGTTATTTCTCACAAATCACCATATGATTAATCACATGGTATGGTATTTTTCATTTTTGAAGATAACACTGAGAGTGGGTAATGGGTGCATGTTTTAAAGCTCAGTGATTTTAGCCCCTTTATAGTAATTTTCTGATAAACTCTGCAAATGGCTCTGTGATGACTAAGCCTGGATTTCCACAAGGCATGCAGGGCACCCAGAATGCCCTGGGGGATTCCGGTTCACCAGAAGCACCATGTAGATAAATTTGTTATTGAACTGTAAATTCCACCTCTAATACAAATCTGCATAACTCGGCTATCTCTGGTAGCACTAGGACAATTTCTAGTATATTTGCTTTACCTGAGTGATTGGTGGCTATTGCTCTAAAAGCTTCTGTAAAGACTATTTCATCCTTAATCTTTCTTGTAATGATACATTTGCTCTTTAATTTCAGCTCACAATTGCAGGTTATCACGCGTTCATGATTTGTGACTGAAATTCATGAGCTAAAAGAGCAGTTTACTATTCTCTAAACTGATCACAGAGCAGCTGAATGAGAAACACTTAGCTGCTTAATAACCTTCCCGGCAAGAGTTGCTAGGAGGGTCAGCAGCTCCCCTTCCTTCTTGTTTAGATCAAGTTACAGTATAGAAACTTTATGCATGTATGTCAGTGGATTCATAGAAAAAAAATGAAAATAATGACTACAATGAAAAATAGTATCCAAATGAATCCATATCTTTTCAACTAATAAGCCAGCTATGGTAAGCTGGACATCGCTCTGTTCATTTCACACAAATAATAATAATAATAACAATAATAATAATATTAATAATTTGCAGCCCACTATTTTTTCCCATGCACTGAATCAGTGTCCTCTGCACAAAGGAATTCTACAGCTATAAAACTGACAGCCAAATAAGTACAGTAAAAAAAAATAAATAAATAAAATTGATATTGGACTGAGACCAAATTTTGCCTGTAAATCTCTCGGCCATTTGTTGACCAGACAATTGCCATTGGAATTTGAATGCAAAGCCATAAGAAAAGAAGATTGTGTTTTCTATGTCACCACTGTCCATCCATTTAATATTAAGCTGCTCTGCGGTTTGCTATTAATCGCCATCTCTCTCTCTCTCTCTCTCTCTCTCTCTCTCTCTCTCTCTCTCTCTCCCCTTTCCCCAGTAAGTATTTCTGTCCCTGTCAAAAACAGTTTTAAAGGCAAAACTAGGGCAATGATCTGATTGCAGCTGAAAAAAAGCAATGATGTCGACTGACCCTGGCCAAACATAAAAAAGTTTAGAGTGATTGAGGAGAATAAGTGGGATAAACAGTCCCCGACTATCACACATTTATTATTCACGACCAACTGGTGGTTTTCTGAGTCATGGGTGATAGAAAATTCATCAATATTCAAATAAGATAAAGTGCTCTGGTAAAGTTTTGTTTCCGGGTGTGTTTACCTTTATATTTACCCTTATATTTTCTCAGGCCATTCTCCAGCTGAAGTAGAAATAAGAGACAGGAAGTCAGAGTGAAACTTTTCTAAATCATTGTTGCAGATACCTTGGGGCACCACAGGGCCTTTTAAGGGATGGTCATTTGGAGGATTGTGTCAAATGAAATGTTATAACCAATTTCTAGAATCCCTGAGAGTTTCTTCCTTTTTTTATGGGCAGCAGAGGTGGCTTTTCAGTACCTCAAGTGGAGGAACTAGGTTCGGCAAGCATCCACCCTGCCAAAGTGTCCTTGAGCAAGACACTGAATCCCTACCAGCTGCATGTAAGGTCTGACCTGAAACTCCCCCCAAAATTCATTGAGAATAACTGTAACAGCAGTAGTCTTTTAATGGAATTGGAATGGTGTCTCCGCGATGTATTTCACAGGGATACGCCGAGAAAAAAAAATAAAAATAAGAGAGGCTGGCTGGGGCAGAGTTGTTATAGAGAGTCTAGTCTGGATTATGCAGGGTTCCTATGTTTATGATTAAAGGGCAGAGGAGAAGTAGTAGTTGCAGAGAGAATGAAAAAATAGGATTCTCTGTGTGTGCACATCTATGTGTATGTGTGTGTGTGTGAGAGAGAGCGAGAGAGGATTGCGAGAGGAAGAAAGAGATGAAATTTCGATACAGGCACTTGCATGAGTCCTGGGTTGTGGCTGATAATCAAAAGCAAGGAAAGATGAGGAGGGAAAGGGAGGGAGGGGAGTATACTCAATGAAGGTTGAGAGACTGAGAGAGAGGGAGAGAGAGAGAGAGAGAGAGAGAGAGAGGGAGAGAGAGAGAGAAGAGAGTGCATACATCTGGGGCTCTGACTAGCAGGTGCAGGGGTGGTGGGGAGGGTAGTCTGAGGGCCTGATCAAGAGAAAGATCTCACTGTTTAATTTTGACACTCTTCCAGTCGCCGAACTTGCAAGGCTTCAGCCCGCTGTATGGCTGTTCTGTGATTAGGAGCTAACAGATTCATCTTTTCAGCTCTCTCTGCCACATGCCTCTGCGTGGGCCGCAAAGTTGATTACAGCCACGTAGAGCCCTTTGTCACCAGGCTGTTGGAGTTGGAACAATTGGCTCGAGGCATCCTGCAACAGTTACAGTTATAAGCACTTGACATGCTCCAGGTATGACGCAAACCTGGCAATTCACAGAGCAGCACACTGGTTGATAATGGAACACTTTGTGGGTCAACTTGTTCAACTAATTGAATCTGTTACACATTGTACCTGGCCTTTTACCCTTAGTCCTTTTGCTCTTACTCAGTCCGCTCAGTGCCCTTTTGTGATGTGTACAACAATGTAGTTTTCTATGTCAAAAAATATGGCACATCTTCACTTACAGAAATACTCTAGCGGCAAAATACCCTTTTTCCGATGTACCCAGACCGAAACAAGATGTTCAATATCATTTTCACTTCTGTATGTCCACTAGTTTGATTCCAATGGTTAGCATTTCATGTTAGCTTAGCATAAAAACTTAAAGTCTATTTGAGTTATTAGCCTAGCTTTGTCAAAGTGAAAAAGATAAACCTTACAGTAACTCCAAAGCTGTCTTATTTATACAATGTGTCATGTGTGTTACACGGTAATGAAAAACACGTCTTTTTCTCTTAAAAATGAGAATCATTTTAGGAGAAGTTAGATGTTAGGAACTGTAACTGCTAAACACACTTATAGTTCAGCAGCAGTTGTCTGAGTCTGGGTAAGTTGGATAAAAGAGCATTATGCCCAAAACAAAGAGTATTCCTTTAAAGCAGAATATAGTCTAACTGAAGTAGGTTACAGGCTTGCCTCAGTCTCCTTTCAGTCATTTGCAGTGATTTATGTTCATAGACCAGCTAAATCAAAAGCAATGTCTCAACCTTGTTTTCATCATTAAAACACTAAATGGGGCATATTTTACTGTAGATGCTGACTGTCACAGATGACAATATGTTCTACTCCCACTTGATATGTAATGCAATTTCCCACAGTTTTCTGATGTTGAAGACAGCATGATTCACTGTAAAGTACTTTTCTTCATACAGTATGTTTGAATTGGACAGTGATGCATTTGTCAGCTACCTAGAAAGTGGGTGTAGTCCACCATTATGTCACACTGCTAAATGAGTAGTCACACGTGGATATATTAATGATAAAGTCTAAAGCAGCCTATAAACAGTGGCAGTTAAATTCATCAGTAGGAAGGCAAATCATTTAAAAGAAATTGTGGATCAAATCAAACAAATCAAATTGCCCAAAAAGAAAGTTCCACCTTTTTTTTCTCCCATGCAAGCTGCCTTTTTTTTGGTGCTGGAATTAACCTTTAGTCAGCAAATCTTTCAAAATTAGGTTTGAATGTGGCACTGTAGATGAATATGTTATTGCTGTGCTGTGCAGTTTTGTAAAGGCACTGAATAAGTGAAGCTAGTTTTGCAAGAAACTCAGGCCCCAATCTACTATATTTTAAGGCTTTTTGTGTTTCTCAAAATGGAGGTCTCTGATATTTGGTACTATGAAGTCAGATAAGCATTTTTTTGCATGGAGAGCATGGAAAGAACTTTTCACGCTTTACCCTAATTAATATGTATTTTGAGTTGTGCGCTGTTAAAGGAAAGGGATCAAATGACTTCCTGCACATAATTGATTATGTCGGAAAGCGTTAGTTTGCACTGCTTTTTATGCCACTATCATTTTAGCATTTGTTCCATTCTTCGCAGATCTGGACCTCTTAGTCATGTGCAGTGTCAGCTGATCACTGTGAGCTGAACTGCTCCAACTGTGCCTGCAGAGCGAGCAATTGCCATGGTAACCAGGGACTGGTTGACTAGTGAAATTACCATAAAAAATAGATACTGTATAAACCCCTGGCTAAGAACGCCATGTGGAGAGCTTTATTCACACTGAGACACTACAGGCATTTATGCGGCCAGGCACTTGCAACCTCAGCAACAATGGTGCTGCCTATCCAGTTATAATGTCATCATCAAAGCGTCCCCCATTATGACTCCTTTCATATAATGCCACCACTTGGCACTGTGTGTGTCACTATTAAAATGAATTCAAAGGGAACCGCTAGAGTCTGGCACTTAAAAATACATGTTGGCTATGGAATTCTGTGCTACATTAGAACACTATACAAAGCGATTCAACTAACTGACTGTTCTCTAATGACTGGTAACAACTTGATCAAAACAGTGATCCTCATTATGAATAGGCTGGCTTTTAGGCATGGTATCAGCAAAAATGATATCAGTGCGAGTACCAGATGTCAGGGTGAGGGTGGCGATACCTAGGGCGCAAGTAACTGATAGTGATCTAAAGCAAGAAAAATGTATCCTCTTGAGCTTTATCACGAGACAGAACCATTTGCTCTTGGCAGAAAAAAAAATTCCATCTGAGAAAAGGTCACACTGGAAAACACTAATTCCATCCTTGAAATGGGTTGTATGGAAAGGCTTGTCAAGGAGAAAACAAAGTATGAGCAATGCCCTAAACAGGGCAAACAAGAATGTTAAGAAGATGACTGAGGCTGATGTGCTGAGCTTGAGACCAAACTGGAAGAGATCCAGAATAGCCTGGATATTCAGAGGAGGGAATCTGCGTCCCAAGTTTCTACAATACAGCAATACAGACAACAAATAAATGACCCAAGGCCCAGAACCAGACAAAGAATATGATGGACAACAAAGCTTCAAAGGTATCGAAGACTTCCACTAATGCCTCCAAAGAGATTGGCATCAATGGGTCATCAGGTCTGTTTTTGATATCCACAGTCCATCCATGTTGGGAAGAGTTGCAGCAATCGGGCAACCAGCAACCCCGGACCTCCTGTGCTGGGCTGATGCCTTGCACTGATCAATGCCAAAGTCTCTTGCTTACATCTTACAAGTATATTTACTCAAAGTATATTTGAACACAAATAAACTAGAAATGAATCATGAAGTTCTGATCGCGTTTGTGCAATACACAAATTGTTTCTTTCCCAAAATAGTTTTTTTGAAGAGCGTTTGTGTGATAACATAACTTGCACCTGGTAATAACAGTGACTACATGAGGACCCTCACAGCCACAGAGTAAAGTCGAGCACTGAGATGGGCCACAGACAAGAGCGCATTAATAAAATAGCTGCTCACAAGCTCACATGAAGTGATCGCTAACAGAGTTAATGTTCACCATCAAAGATCAACATCAAAACAGCAGAATATAGATAAGAGATGCTAGATTCCAACAGTCAACCCACCCACTTACATAGGCAAAAATATCTTGTATATTTGAACCTGTCTAATGCCTACTGCTGTTGATACATAGTTTACAGTAGATGTGTAACAATCTCTTCACTGCTTGGCCTAAAGCTGGGCTGTACTGAACGAGGCCATAAATTCTAGGTTATATGAGAACCAAAGCATAGACAAGACATTGAAATGGTGTCTAGTGTTCAGTGAGTGCTTTCTCAATAGTTGCTCTTGTCCATTCCTGTGCCTACCATATCATGTTTGACATTGGATCTAGTGGCTCAAGTACTAAGTAGTTTCAAAGTGGTGGGCAGTAAAGATCCCAGAAGTTTACTTGCCAACCAAGGATGCAACAGATGGTGGCCTGACTGACGAGAACTACTTGGAAAGGCCAAGGTTCATTGCGAGAATAACAAATCACAGCCAAACAATGGAACAGCTGTGCATCTTAAATGATCCTGTCACATCAGGCATAGTGTCCATATCAAAGTGTAAGATAATTAAATTTTCTCTAAGGTGACTAGCGAGGATCATTCTCCACAGGGTGTAACTGCTGTTCTTGCATTTGATACATTTCCACATTTCTGTGTATTTGCTCTCTAATCTGCACACTTGGTAATTGTTGGTTAGATGCATCATTCCCCTAAACTTAATCAAAATCTGATGTCCGAGATATGTAACAAAGAGGAAGAGAGCAAGCCATTGCCCCTTTCCAGTGTCCAGAGAGATATTGATAATGGATAAACCACACTATCTTGAATGCCCTCAGAAACTTTGTAGTTACAACATCTATAGGACATGTAAAGGACTTCATGCAAAAAGAAGGAATGGTTTCAAAGCAGTTGATCACAGAGAAATTTCTAGCAGTGACAGATATAGGTCCCTCTGAGACAGAAATCTGGAGTCGAACATCTTATACTTTTTTGGTGAAGAATATCAAAAGATCCTCCCGCTTTTCGGAGCAGGCTTCAATACAGGGACTAACAAATAAATGCAACAGATACATAGAAAACTGTTCTACAGTTGGTGATGGTTCTCCAAAATAAGGTTGGAGAAAAAAGATGACCTTGAGAACAAAGACTAGCACCATCGTCCCTTTGGTTAATTAGTGGAAGTGTGGGCATGCTGAAGGTCCAAGGTAAGATGCATCGATTGCCCAAATTTTGCCACCATCTGATCGGCAGTGTTTGACAAAGGCAGGAATGAAGGCCTTTTTGCCAGCAAGGCCTTGACAGAACGTCAACCCTCACTAGCGATAGAGATGCAGAATCCAATTTGCTTTGCACTGTAGGATGAACCAAGAGGGCTGTATTCAACCCAGGGAGCAGTTATGCAAAGAAGAGCTGGCCCTTGGGGATTCCTCCTTCACATTAATCTGACTAATAGTCTTCCTAGGAGCCATCTGAGAAAAAAAAAACATCTTGCTGCTGCTAATGCTGCAGTTTTGTTGCAGCTTTTGCATAGCCTTATTAGCAGCAGGTGCACGGGAGAAGTACTGCTGGTACAAATCTTAAAAATAGGCTCCAATATAGAACCAATGCTACTGCTCCCCTTCCTTCACTTACTTTGGATCCTCCCACTATGTGCTCAATGGGCTTTGTGAACCAGTTGCACACTTGTGTATACATGAGCAGAGTCAATACAATCTAGTCCAATTTTAGTACTGTTTATGGCTTAATTTTATGAAAATGGCTATTCCTAACTCAAGCTCCTGCCTCAGTTATACCAAAAACAGACCCATTTTGGGGATTTTTCCACTATCCTCAGATGTGAGTCTTCCCCCATATGGGCAGAGAAGCTGGAGCGAGTCTTTTCATCTTTCTGAGTGATGTTTTTGGTATTATTTGAACATTTGATCTGACTGTCACCGCTCGCATTCCTAGCTGAGCTAATAACAGTGTTTCTGCCTTTGGAGATCCTGTGGAAATCCTCTGTAAGTTGCTGTAAATATGTTGCATATGGCAGCAGATGATATACTCAGTCATGACATGCAGCACGCTTCAAATCAGGTAAAAACCTGCTTGATCTCCCATGGTTTCTACCTCAGGGGGAAAAAAAGTGCATGAATGCTGGATGTATTCCCATGTTACTGTCTCCTGGATGTATGAATAAATTTATAGCTGTCTTCAGCCCTGTCATGAATTATTTGTGTCCTCACATGGCTCTCACTGTAAGACCAACAAGGCCTCCAGCTTTTGGAGCTTTATTTTATTATTATTATTATTATTTGTTTGTCAAACTAAATTCCTGACTTCCACTGTTCCACTTATTAAGGGGGATTTAGATATTAAAAGAGAAAGTCTTTCATCAGTATAAATGGAAAACACAGATGAAAAGGAAAGGGTGTTGGCGTTGCTGATTTCTGCACCACATGCTCTCTGTATAGGGCTAATTTGATTTTCAATCCTAAAACCACTGACTGTTGCATGAATATACAGCTGGTAATCCTATTCTCCAGTAAGTAGTGTTTGTTGGAGAGCTTTGATGTGACAAGCCAATTAACTGTGTTTTGTGCCCTGAACAGATAACTACAGTGCACCTTCATATTAACCATGCCAAGGTACCGCTTATCTCTGTCTTCTGGCCATCAACTAGTATTATGTTGTAATGAATCCCCTCCTAATGAAATCGCACCTCCGGGACCCTTGTCAAGCAAGGGGTAGAATGAGCAGATGTGATTCAAATCATGCTATGAGTAAGGCAGTCGATTCAGATTAATTTTTAACAAATCCTGGCGATAGGTAATTTGTTAAGGCCATTAATATTTATTAACACGCGTATAATGAGGCTTCCTTCCCCGGAATAATATCGCATCACGATGATGTATGCATTCTCTCCGATGAATCCTTTATGTTTAGTGTGAAGTGTGTGTGCGTATGTGTGTGTGTGTGTTTATGGGTGATGGAGTATATATTTGTTGAGTGGAAGCAACAAGAGGAAGAGTGGGGTTGCAAAGAACCAATAGGACCAGGTCTCACTCTCGCTCTCTCTCTCCCTCCCTCGCTCGCCCACATTTGGCAGACTGTGCATAAGGTTTTAGTGCACTTGAACTGCTGTTAAGTCCAAACTCTCCTTCATGACTCAATTTGAATGCCTGAAAACACTGAAACGAGCACAGGGACAAAAATGAGGCACCTGGAAACTCTGTTTTGTGTGTGTGTGCGTGTGTGCGTGTGTGCGTGTGTGTGTGATGCTGATTGCCTGAGAGCCTTGATTGCAATTAGCCCCTCTACAAACCTGTTCCTCAGGAGTGCACTTTCAAGATAATGTTCAGAAGATCAGCGTTTCAGTTCTTTAATGTATATTTAGACTATTTTTGTGTGTGTGTGGCTGGCAGCTCTTGAAAATCTTACTCCATCCTTTGCACTGTTTTGTCCTCTGTAAAAACTTGCTAAATCCCAGAAGAAACATTTTCCTATCTAATAGAGGTAGGAGGAACAAATAGCTAGGTTGAGCTAATTACTGTAGGAAGCCAGCCAAAACAATCTCTCTCTCTCTCTCTCTCTCTCTCTCTCTCTCTCTCTCTCTCTCTCTCCTGAGATGTGACCACAGGGAGTGTTTCTATATGTCAGCTTTGCAAGACGGATGGTCGACATCTGCCACACGGCCTCGCTGGACATATTACCTGAGACACCAAACAATAACCTCTACACACACACAAACACACACACACTCGCACGCGTACACAGAAAACACATTGAAGCGGTGCCCTGCCTGGCCTTAAATACCCTGCCAAGACCTGACCTTCTAGTTATGACCACAATCACCCCCATGGGCACAAAGGGTGGCATCTGGCTAGGTAATGCATGTGTGTGTGTGTGTGTGTGTTCTGCATCATGCCACACGATGCCTGGTTTGCTGCCTCCCTGCTCGCCTGTGTTTATCCGTGCGTTCCTGTGTGTACGCGTGTGTGTTGCGTTGGCATGAAGAGAGATGCCGCAAGGAGCCCGGGCAGCATCAGAAGGGCCGGTGTGCCCCCAGAGTTTGACCATCTGTGCGTTATTGGTTGTCATTAAGGTTTCTAATTCGGGGGCGTCTTGGGGATTAGCCAAACGAGGGCAGAAAATGTCATTACGCCGTTCCTCCCGCTGAGCTGCCGTGACCATATTTACATATTTATACACCTTAATTGTCTTTGCCTTGCTGCCGTGACATTGAGGCAGCCCGAGTTTGTGCGCGTGCGAGAGAGAGAGAGAGAAAAAAAAAACAGACAGAGCTAGGAGGGGAGAATAAAAGGGAGGTAGAGCTAAGGAGTCAAGTCACATTTATTTATAAAGTGGAATTAGACCAACAAGTTCATCAAGAAGTGTTATGCAGAGCAACAAAGGGCACAAATAAATCCAATTACCGAAGAAAAATCAGAGAAAGCAAAGCAGAACAAGATGGTCAAACAGTCACCGATGCCACTGACTCACCTGTTTTATTCAAAACTTTGAAAGGAATATTCCAACAGCAAAGTTTTGTTGTCATTTTTGCATTTCCTACACTGAATTTCTTATTTATTTTTTTAATTTTATATGGTGTGTTGGTTTCAGACAGGGGAGGAATAAGGAGATCGAGGCAACTAGCTACA
>OMLF01057516.1:36231-56253 GCA_900302615.1 Holocentrus rufus | reverse complement strand
TCCTATTTATTTCAACAAAGCCCCAGTCAAGTCTCACACACACATACACACACATGGGAATAATCACAAATGGTCTGGGTGCAAGAGTGGAGTTTAAGTCACACACACACAAAAACACACAGATCTCCCTCTCTCTCTCTCTCTCTCTCTCTCTCTCTCTCTCTCTCTCTTGGCTGTAGGTTAGGTGACGATTAAAAATATTGGAGTTTACATTATAACAGCTTCTCACAAATGATCCCAAAAATTGATGGCATCCATTTCATTCACACTATTAATCCTAACAGTGCTTAGCAATGGCTGCGTGCCGTCATGCATAAAACAAGCAGGGAGTTCAGATTAATGGACTTCATCATCTATCATCTCCCTCCAAAATGGCTCATTGTCTGCACGTCTAGAATTTACTGTTGTTTAAAAGGCAGCAAAGGCAAGTTATGGGTGCAGTAAGTAAGATTTTACTGTCCCTTAGCACAGAATTAGCATAATGTGGCTGTGGGGGGCTGACACGGTTGTTGATCAGTACCAATGGCTTTAAGATTACTTAACCAGGTGCTGGCTTTTAAAACTCACTTTATGATGTGGTCTATACTGTGTTTGGACACAGAACTCCCCACCCGCCATGGCAACAAGATGCCTTGCAAGACATTTTGTTCTCAAAAAATAATTAAATAAATAATAAGTGGTTTTATTAATTCATCATTCTGCAGGGTACAGTATAATACTTCTTTATTGGATGTTTGCATTGGGTCTCTGCTCTAATTAGCTATCTTATTTTTCTCTATTGTGAGTGTATGGTTTTACCTGTTGATGTTATAGTTGCAATTTGTAATAAAAGTCAGAACTTAATTAATGCCCTTAAATAATAAGCTGCATTCAAAACCCCAGGTGTGAAGTGTAAACATTTTGATAAGAGGTAAAATAAAGAATAAAGTCCATTTGCAGATGTTATGTTAGTTTACACTTACGAAAGTTTAATGTGCTGCGGCTGAGGGGAGGCTTAACTTAAAGGAGGGTAAGAAATGTCTTTATGGGATTCAGCTGAACTACTTTTGTGGAACCTGAAGTTTGAGGTTAACCAGGGGGCTGAAAGATGACACTTTCTCAGGATCCCCGGTGTAAAGAGACTGTGACCCCCACAGTGCCCTCTGTCCAAAAGACAAACGACAACAGTGGTACTATTGGAGGGTATGTTTGGGTACTGTGTGTGTGTGTGTGTGTGTGTGCACTGTATGTACACATTTGTGTGCATGTGTGCCCGCACACACTGTGTATGTGCATGTGTGGGTGTCTGTGAGAGTGTATTTCTTTGTACTGTTGGTTCCAAAAAGACAAATGACAAAAATGTGAAGAGCGTTCATTTAAGTTGTTTTGTTGGAACAAGCCCAATTTATGGGCCGAGTCACGTTGAGTCACACAGAGATCCTTCTGGTTGTGTAACGCTCCACACCAGGTGAGTTAGACAATGTCGAAATCAAAGGCTTTTTCACGAATCAGGACTGCCTCAGTGTTTGCAAAAGTGTGATTGGATAAAGAGAGCACTGCGAGAGATGGACTGTTTTTGTGAACCAGTCACGTTTGGCTCCATGCGTTTTAAAGCCCCCGTGCTGCTCCCTGATGTGCTGAAATATACGGTGGGTTGGAGGAAATGTTAAGGAACACGGGGGCACGGGAGGGAGATAAAAGAAAGAAGGAAGATCTTGTCTAGGGATCGTGCTTTGCAATCTTGGCTGAGAAGGGCCAATTTCTGTGAGCATTTGGGAGCAATTTTGTACCCTCACAACAGTGGGACTTCTGCAGACAGCTTTCAGGGTACTTTTGCATTCATGTTGTGTGCAGATGGCAGACTAGATTCATGGCACATCCTCTTGTGGCCTGCCCCGTTCCCGGGTCGCTTTATTAAAGGAGGACGCTAGCCATGAGCTCAGGCCTGCAATGTCTCTCTGGCATTTCACTCTCACTAAGCACTCTGTCAATAGATATGCCTAAATCCCACAATACCTCTGCTTCTTGTAAGAGTGAACCTGTGTAATTGGAAAATTCAAGTGTATTTACTGTACCAAACGTCAGGGTTAGCACTTAAACCTAACAAATAATCTGATTAAAAAACAAATTACTACAACTAAATCATGCAGTGTTGATATAGTCAAAATACATAATTTAGTCTAATTTGTCTTGCAGTGTACATCCTTGTAGTCTGTTTTAGAGAAGTCAGGCTGGCAAGTTTGTGCTGATTGATTGACACAGTGTCCCGCCAGAGAAAAACACAAACAAAAAAAACACTCATCATCTTCTTGTCTGCTCAGGATGTGTTTACTCTTGGATTGGAGCAGAGCTTATGAATATTCACATCTCCTCATCCATTACTCCTGTGCCTTACCACATCCCCTCTTCCCCTCCTCCGTCAGCCGTCTACGATCTGCTCACCTCGCCCGACTGCCTGCCAGACCTGCTGCAGGGCGGCCTGGCGGAGCAGGGGGTGAACGAAGCTTTCATCCTGGCCACCTTCAAGCTGCAGCCCAAGACCGGGACCGCGGTGTTCGGCCTGTACAACCCCCGGGACAACAGCAAGTACTTCGAGTTCACCGTGCTGGGGAAGCTCAACAGAGGTACGAGGGCATGAAAGAGACTGATGGCGCTGAGCTGAGGTTGAAATGGCTCTGGGCTCCCCTGTGGTTTTCCCGCATACGCCTCACCCTGCTTAGATTTCTATTTATTTCCATCCCATTCCGAGAAACAATCACCGTTGTCGATCAATATTTTCCCCCTCCCACTCCTCCATTATTCATTTAATCAATCCTTGACCATATTTACATGCACTGCTCCTCCTCATTACTTATTCATCCAGGACCTTATCTCTTGTTCTACCTCTAAATGCCCCCTGTCATGTCTTTACCTGTCTATTTCTTCCTCCTTTCCTCCCTCCTGTGTTATCACCCCCCACCCCCCTCCTTCCTTCTCTGCTCCTCTCTACATAGCTGTGCTGCGTTACTTGAGAAGTGACAGAAGGATGAGCTCCGTAACCTTCAACAACCTGGTGCTGGCGGACGGCCAGAGCCACCGGCTGTTGTTTCACCTGCGGGGGCTGCAGCAGCAGGGCCCGGGCGGGGTGGAGCTGCACCTGGACTGCAGGCTGGTGGAGACAGTCAGGGATCTCCCTGCCGTATTCCAGGGGTTGCCAGCGGGTTACGGGATGGTGGAGCTCAAAACCATGCAAGCCAAGGACCAGGTGATCCACCATTCATTTACATACAATCGTGAATACTGATATGAAAATGTACCAGTGGCTTCATTTGAGCCTGTTTGACTCTAACAGGACAAATTGGAGGAGCTCAAGCTCGTGGTCGGAGACTCTTTCGAGAATGTTGCTTCATTACAAGACTGCCACTTCCAACAAAGAGACTCTGTGCAAACTCTAGGTGAGAAATGAATCTCCAGTGAGACGCACAAATGTTTGCCGGGTAAACAACAGTCAGTAGAGAACAACAGTCACTATTTGTTATTGTGGCTCATGAGCCGGCTTAGCACACACACACACACACACACACACACAAAGATCCTCTAACTCACCTACAGTTAAACACAATATCTGCCCCCTTTTCTCTTAGGGGTCAACACAAAGCAGCTGTCCAATCAAATGCTGGAGTTAACCAAAGTGATAAATGATCTGAAAGACGTCCTCATTCAGCAGGTAAGTATTACTAACGGTCCCTCTGAGGCCTCTTAACCCCTGCCTCCTCACCCCTAACCTCCCTGACAGCCTGTGTGACAGCATGTAAACTTGTTTATGTTTGACCCTCTCCAGGTTAAAGAGACGTCTTTTCTCAGAAACACCATCTCAGAGTGTCAGGCCTGTGGTAAGATAAACAGCAGTAAAGATGATATTAACCACCACTGATGTCATAAATGATCATATTTTTATAGCGCTTGACTATATTTGGATGATTTGACAAAGAAAATTAATTTGCGGATAGTTAAAAGGATTTTCCCTGCCGTTGTTTGAAGGACTGGGAGGGACTGAGGTGGTGAAGCCGAGGTGCACCCCTGGTGTGTGTTTCCGTGACGACATGTGCATCGAGACGGATGATGGTATTGAGTGTGGACCCTGCCCTGATGGGTACACTGGGGATGGTTTCAGCTGTGATGATGTGGATGAGGTACGGCTGTGTGTGTGTGTGTGTGTGTGTGTGTGCGTGTCTATCTGCCTATCTGTCTTTTCGTGTTTGCAGCGACCTCTTTACTCAGGGCTACGCCCCCCCCCAGCAATCCCATAACTCTTTTTTTTGCATAAGCAGAAGTGTCATCAAAACTGAAAGCTTTTAGGGAGCGGCCCCATGAGAGCCGCAGAGATTTTGCAGCTTCAACAGAGCTCATGTCCTCCTTTCTGCAGTGCCAGTTTAACCCCTGCTTCCCTGGAGTGAAGTGTGTGAACACAGCCCCGGGCTTCCGCTGTGAAGCCTGTCCGCTGGGCTACACCGGGCTGCCAGTGGAGGGAGTGGGCGTTTTGTTCGCTCAGACCAACAAACAGGTAAAACCGTGGATCAAAAGTGGGACACCGGGGGCGATCCTGTCTTTCCTGTCTATCTTTACTGTCACTGTTGCATAAAACAGAAATACCAAAAAATGAAAAATAAATTGTGACATCAAAATTACAACAAGAATTAAACAGGATATGAAAAAAACATTATAGAATGTGAGATCCCGTTAGCCTGAGCTCCTCTGGCAAGTCGTTCCAAAACTCAGACTGGTCTTTTTCTTTTCTTTCTTTTTTTTCCCCAAGTCAAGTCTGTGGAAAAACCGTCAGGGCTCTACCAGGGGACCTCAGGCTCATAAGTGGTTAAAAGGTCTGATGTATAGCTGGAGGCCAGACACGGCTGTGCCTTAATAGTGATCTGTAAAATCTTTAAATCTGTTGTGAAACTAGCAGGCAAGCAGCTCTGAGCTGCTGCTAAAACAGGCGGTAATGTGATCCTGTAAAGCTGCCTCTCATACTTATCGTGGTGCAATGAAATCTGACAGGCAAACAGGATGGCAAAATCAAATCTTACATTAAAGTTATATTGTATCATACAGGTCTGCGATGACATTGATGAATGCAAAGGACCCAACAATGGAGGCTGCACTGCAAACTCTATCTGCCACAACTCTATGGTAAGAAAATTGTCTGAAAACTGTGAAAGGTTCTTGCTGCATGATTCCTTCATTTCGGGTAGATTTCCAGCTGCTGTGGAAGTCCAAAAGAAGCTCATAACGAGCTGTCCTCTCTCCTGCACAGGGCTCGTACCACTGTGGCAGCTGTAAGACGGGCTTCACCGGAGACCAGGTGAACGGCTGCAAGCCAGAGATCAGCTGCGGCAACAGCTTGACGAACCCTTGTGATGTCAACGCCCTCTGTAACGTGGAGAGAGACGGTTCAGTCACCTGTCAGGTAGGATTCCACGCCAATCACACACTTGCAACCTTCAGCACACAATCAAACCCACGTACTCACCCATCCCAGTTTCTTACAAGTTTCACCTACTTTCTCAGTGTGGAATTGGCTGGGCGGGCAACGGCTACCTCTGTGGGAAGGACACCGATATTGACGGATACCCAGATGAAAAACTCAAATGCAAGGATATGAGCTGTAAAAAGGTAACCAAGGCCCCCCTGCTTAAACTGTCCCAGGATAGAATCACATTAAACAGTGCTCACTTTAACTTTTTGTCTTCCTTTCAATGAAATCCATTTATATAGCCATGAATAGCTGTTTATTCTAACAATTATTCACCAACAGGATAACTGTATCTACGTCCCCAACTCTGGCCAAGAGGATGCTGACAAAGACGGCCGTGGAGATGCCTGTGACGAAGACGCAGATGGTGATGGCATCCTGAATGAGCAGGTTGGTGGAAAAGGTGTTAAAGGTGCAATATGCGCAATTGCTGACGATCCATTTAGATTAAAATGACCAAAAAAATGGAAGAAGCACGCATATCCCAAGCACAAACACACACTTGCATAGACCCGCACACACATTTGCACACTGACGTACTCACACCCACATAAATGCACCATACGATGAATGAACCCTGCCTGTGATATCCCAGGACAACTGCTGGCTAAAGCCCAACGTGGACCAGAAGAACAGTGACAAGGACGGCCACGGCGATGCCTGCGATAACTGCCGCACAGTGGAGAACCCAGACCAGAGGGACACCGACAGCGACGGCAAAGGGGACGCCTGTGATGACGACATGGATGGAGACGGTAGGAAGAGAAACGGCATAGCTCCCGTTATATAACAAGAGTCATCACTGGCACAGACTGCTGTGGCTTCTTACTGTGCCCTTTCATTCACCCATTTCAACCATATACTCATACATATAAATCTTTAATTATAACTTCAAACATCTCTTTAAAATATTGCACAGATGTATGACTCTGTACCCTTGTGGTGGATCGGACTGTAGCCACACATTTATAAACCAGCTCCAGCTAAGCCACGGAAAGCAGCATTGTACAAAAACAGCAGTCTGAAGATAAACATTAGCTTTGATCCTTCATATGCTGTGATTACACCGGAAATAAGTTTTTCCTCTCTCTCTCCCTTTTTTTCCTCTATCCCTGCTACTTGACCTTTATTCATTGTTTTGCTGCTGCCTCCCTGTGATGAATGAGAAATGGCATCTGAGCTGAAGCTGGTGTTCGCTCACATGGCAAATGCAACAGTGCATCCTAGTGGTCAAAGTGTAAACAACATGCCATGTAGTCCTGCAGTTGATCATAACAAAGTATTAACAACAGTCTTTTTTATGTATTCAGTCATCATTAATAAATTATTTATGTGGATGATAAAAGTATTGATGTAAATGTTTTAAATAAATACAGTTTTTTTTTATTTTGTCAAGAAAATTACTGAATTCATGTAGAAATATAACTTAAAAATGGAAGAGTAGCTTGAGTAAATACTTGCCCAATTATTTACCAATTATTTAAAAAAAAGTTTTTATGATTTAGTGGACACTCCAATTATTCCCAAACATACTATTCATTCACCATTTCCAGCAGTGTCCTTTGAAATAATTTCAATGGCCAGTATCATGACTACATGTGGCAAAGGCCCCTGTCTAATCCTAAAAATACACTTATATTAGTTGTTACAAGTCAAATAACAGTATTGTAAATTATCATTTTCATTGTGCTCACTACTGAAAAAAAGAATTAGTTATATTCCCACCTCTGAATGCACTTATAGTAATATACAGCCTGCATAATCATCATGTATTATAAATCAAAGAGGTCAAAACTCAGTCATGAACAAGGTGGATTTTATTGTTATGTGACACTAACCAACTCTTTTGCCTAACCGGTGACTAGGCCTGAAAAACTTCCTGGACAACTGCCAGCGTGTCCAGAACAGGGACCAGCTGGACCGGGACGGAGACGGAGTGGGAGACGCCTGCGACAGCTGCCCTGACATCCCAAATCCAAACCAGGTCAGGGTTATAGCCTTAACAGACCACCAGGCCCAGGCTCAGATCAGGCCCAGAATAGATGAATTGATAGAGATACAAGCAGACAGAGACAGACAGACATATTGACAGACAGATGCCTGTGAGGGAAATTTTAATGAAGTGTCTGCTCTTGTTTCAGTCTGATATTGACAATGACCTGGTTGGAGATTCCTGTGACACCAACCAAGACAGGTAATATAAATATATTCTTCATAAACCCCTTAAAATCCCGACAGTATGTTGTTTGTCAAGCTTAGACTTGTACACTCATGACATTGACATTATCACAGATAATGCCAGTCTTCTCATAAATTATCAAACTCAAAGTGCATTTCTCATGAAACTCTGTGTTTTACTTCCAGCCCGACCCAAACGCAGAAACATCTGCTCACCTTTTTATTAAATGTCACATCATCTGATCGTCTCACTCTGTCACTTCCTCTGTAGTGATGGCGACGGTCACCAGGATACCAAGGATAATTGCCCCCTCGTTATCAATAGCTCCCAGCTAGACACTGACAAAGATGGGCTGGGTGATGAGTGTGATGATGATGATGATAACGACGGGATCCCTGACATCCTGCCACCGGGACCAGACAACTGCAGACTGGTACCAAACCCCGACCAGACTGATGACAACAGTGAGTGATCGTCTTGCTGAGACAGAAATAGCCCTCTCATTCTCCTCAATCAGAGTCTTAACTGGGATACCCAATATGAAAATAATATTATAGACACCTTCACATGGCTAAAACATTGGTGTTTAGAGTGAAATGGTCCAATATTTCATCTATGGTACATCATCCATAATCTTTTTGTAATGTTCCTAACTTTTGCTGTATTCCCAGCAACAGACCTTGACATCAAATAGCAGGTAAACACAGGTGTTACTAATCATATTAATTAAGTTTCTGTGCCTAAATAGAACCCAACCTTAATTAATGTGATCAGTGCCTACTATTTCATGTCAAAATGTCTGTGAAAAAGGTGTATTTCACACAAATCAAGTGTGGTTATCTTGCATATTGCAGTTTTGTTGGGCACAAAATGGATTTTTCGTGTCTGACTTTGTGCCTTGATGTATAAAAATAGGACCTCTTGTTTTTTTGTTTGTTTGTTTTGTTGCCATAATCCAAACCCCTCTGCCCTGCCTCAGACGACGGAGTCGGAGACGTGTGTGAGTCTGACTTTGACCAGGACAAAGTGATTGACAGGATCGACAACTGCCCTGAGAATGCCGAAGTCACTCTGACAGACTTCAGAGCCTATCAGACGGTGGTGCTGGACCCTGAGGGCGACGCCCAGATTGACCCCAACTGGGTTGTTTTGAATCAGGTGAGATTATCACGCAGAAACCTAAATTATGCAACTTAAATTGTGCAGCAAATATACAAATTATTGCAAAATTTATCATTAACACTGCTCTCTTTCTCTCACAGGGAATGGAAATTGTTCAGACCATGAACAGTGACCCCGGACTTGCTGTTGGTAAGTTCTTTTTCCTCATTCATTTACCCCAATAAACAGCATGCACCCAAATGTTATGCTAATTCTATCTTCTTTTGCATAGGTTACACTGCTTTCAGCGGTGTTGACTTCGAGGGCACGTTCCACGTCAACACAGTGACCGATGACGACTACGCCGGCTTCATCTTTGGCTACCAGGACTCGTCCTCCTTCTATGTGGTGATGTGGAAGCAGACCGAGCAGACCTACTGGCAGGCGACACCCTTCAGAGCTGTGGCTGAGCCCGGCATCCAGCTTAAGGTGAAAACACAAGAAATAAAAACTCACAGGCATCCCATCTGGAATCTATTTTTATCACTTCACTCATATTTTTTCCACATTCCTGCCTTCCCTCTGCTTCCACATCCCCCCTCACTTCTCCGTCTGTCCCTCCCACCAGGCTGTAAAGTCGAGGTCCGGCCCCGGGGAGCACCTGAGAAACTCGCTGTGGCACACGGGAGACACCAATGACCAGGTGCGTCTGCTGTGGAAGGACCCGCGAAATGTGGGCTGGAAGGACAAGGTGTCTTACCGCTGGTACCTGCAGCACCGTCCACAGGTTGGATACATCAGGTGAGAGGAAGATAAGGGCCTGGATATTTATTTACAAGAAACATCAGACAGTATTAGTTATTATCTCAGATGAAAATGTCACAATCTGGAGCCACGTAGTTTCCTTGCTGGAAAACCAACTCATCCCCAATGCGACTCTTAATTTGATTCTTATTATTGTCTCAGTAAAATATATATTTGAAAAGGGTGTGATCCCTCCCAAAAGGGAAAAAAACAACAAATAAACCTTCATATCTCTCATTTTATTAAGGGCCCGTTTCTATGAGGGAACTGAGTTGGTGGCAGACTCCGGCGTGACGATCGACACGACCATGAGAGGCGGGCGACTCGGCGTGTTCTGTTTCTCTCAGGAAAACATCATCTGGTCCAATTTAAAATACCGCTGCAACGGTAAGGAGAGGCTTCATCAAATTTATATGATATTTTGAGTTAAGGTAGCTCTGCAGAAATACTCAGCTTGTTTTTTTTGTGTGTCGCTGCTCTCAAGGCAATTTCTTTTTAATATCCTTCTCAATGACCTTGGTTAATCTGTGTCTGGGAAGTGGGCCAGTAATAGTATTTAAAATCTCAGCGCTCCACTCTGTTGGTGCAAGAGCAAAATAGAAACTGCATTTGGCCTGACCTAACTCGGTGTTAAATTCTGAGCTTGACTCCTGATAGCAAACTTCTCACTTCCGCAGACACCATCCCCGAGGACTTCCAGGAGTTCAGCACTCAGCACGGCGTTGACTCACTCTGAAGCTGAAACAGACCTGTGTGTGTGTGTGTGCGTGTGTGTGTGCATGGGTGCGTGTCTGAGTGTGTTATTTGTCTGTCTGACTGTGTCTGATGTGCCTGCATATGACCACAATCTCTGTACTGTATGTGCATATCATCCTGTCTGTTTTCCCATTCCCGTTCATCTCTTAAGGACTCCGACTGAGGTTATAATATCAAATATATATAAGTTATAATGAACATTATCAAACATAACAAATGGCTTTTGGTGGACACTTTTATATTCTCAGATTTACAGTGCCATAAGTACATATAGTTTTAGCCACAGGTGGCCTCAGTGGTGCCAGTTTTCTACAAATTTGCTTTTCATGCTTGACATTTTTCTTCATTCTTTAAACTCATTTTACATCATGATATATTTGGTAGTCTCAAAATAAAGGAAACACTTATTAAGACCATAATAGACGGCAAAGAAGAAGATAAAGAAGACAAGCTCCTTGCTTACATTGTATAATTTGGGATTTGAAGGAAAAAAAAAACTCAATATTTTGGGTACTAATTATAATGTAATTTGCTCATAATTATGGAAAACGCTTATAGTTAACATTGTAGTCATGCTACTCAAAGAAGTGTCTGACCACATATACTTCGTACATGAGGATGTTTCCATCTTGAACGATGCTCCTATCTGGAAAACATTTTATCATGTAATGAGGGTGATCACTCAGAAAAAGTACCAGAAAATTTGCATCCCTCTTCTATGGGGGACTGGATTGACTTCGCACCAGGAAATGCACATCACATGCTGTATTGGTGCTTCCTATATTTTGACAATGATCCGGTTGTACAGCCTTTAAGATTCTTTTTCTATCAGCATGACTTTTTTACTCCTTTTGTGGAGAAGCTGAGCACGTTGTAACTCATTAAAATGTCAGATTGTACCTTCTCCACACGAGATGACAAACTTATCATAAGTTTGGTTTTTATCATATGAGCCTTAGGACTGACCCTTGCCTACATGTTCTGCAATGATTTCATATCTATGTATCCCACAGGCCCCTCCGGCCAATTAACTATAGAACTCTGAAATACTGAATTTCATGTACATGTTGGTGTTTTTGAAATACATTGTTATCAGCTGAGAGATTTTCAATAAAGTCCTAAGGCAGGAGTGATCATCTTTCTCTTAACCAACATCTAGAATGAGGTTCACAGGTTTCTTATCGAATATCTGTTTGGTTGAAGAAGCCCGGGGAGATTTGTGGAAGCACAGATTATACTTGACATCTTCTCTTGACAGAAGACACAGAAGCAGCTGAAGGTGAAGAATAAAAAAAATCCAGTTTGAGTTTCACAAAAAAGCTATTAGCCAGGTCAGATATCAATCAACTACATATGCAGTGCATACTGCCGACGAACTGCTGAAATAAATGAAATGTCAGTCAAACAGACCCCTATTTGCTCTTGTAAGAGGCCTTTTCTACTTTTGCTCGGAGTGTGATACTTAATGAACAAATGCCACTGAAAGGCCTGAGCAAATACTTTCTTAGCGAGGAAATTCTGATCCCTGATTAGCTGCTGGGTTGGATAGAAAGGCTTTTCTCCGAGCTCAGGGGACCTCAGTTAGAGGGCGAAGGACAAAAAGATGAAGGGTGTGTTTGGGTCTGCTGCAGTCTTCAGACACTAACAACATGAACGCCAGGAGACTTGTTAACCACATGTAGATCCATTTTTTTTCCTTTCAGAGAGGTAAGACAGACTTTTTTTTAGGTTTCATTCTATACAATTTACATGACGTGTGTGTTCACCTCCAAATGAACAGAGCTCCCTGTTGTTCTGCCCACATTAATCCAGCGTGGCTTCATTTTGCTAAAAGTGCTGTTGTTTTGGTGAGAAGTGATCATATTTACCAAGTAAATTAAATAAAAAGACAATATTTGACCTCTTCTGTATTACTTCACTCCGCCATATTATGTATTACAGTTTTAGTCTTCAAGCTGTATTCAATATTGACTTGTTGAGAGGGGATGTGATTATCAAAATGAGATAATGTGCCAATATTCACATGAAATCAGCAAATGATTCTTAATCCACAGGCTTATGTGGGATGAGTGTTGAGATTTGAAATTGGCTGAAGCAGTGCAGACATACAGTGTGTTCCTGCAAATCGGAGATATAAAAACAAAACTACAATATGAATGTACAAAACTACTGAAGTTATTAAGGAACATCAGCTTCATTAGAATATGACAGGATGACAATTATCAAAAACCTCCCCTGTATAACATTATCTAGACATTAACTGTATAACTTATTAATTGACTAGAATATTTTGGTATATAGGCTGATTGTACTCGGAAAATTCATTCATTTCAAAATAAAAGGAAACAAGCAAGTAAAAGCAATACAAAACAAAAGTCAAGATAAGAAAAGGCAACAGCATGTCAGTGGCTTGATGATAGAGGCAGCACGACTGACTCTTGGGAGGCACTGTGCAACAGAGGAAAAGACACGAGAGTCAGATGATCAAGAGGCTCGCCGCTCATTGAACAAGACAAACCCGACCAGCATCTCAGGCAGAGATCGGTGACAGATGATAGCTGTCAGAAATCTGCTCAACAAGTCCACTTGTTGAAGAGCAGGATGTGCCCAAACAACAGTGAGGTTAGATGGACTTACAATTTAATAAGAACAACTCACAACTTATGAATTCAGGTTTGATGATGATGATGATGATGATGATGATGAGTTATTATATTCCATCTGGCTTCACATATGACAAGATAACTGACATGACCAAAAACACTCCACATATCTGATGTCAAAGAACATTATAAACAATTGCAGTTATTTTAACACCAAAATACCTACTAAAACACAGACACAAAGACCTCAAATATTATTATAAAGAGCTACACAGACAGGCACATGTGATCTTCATGCTCAGTTGGCATGAAGTCATGGCACCATGTACTGCCCTCCAGACAGCAGCAGTGTGCACCTTCTGCTTAAAAGATGGACGAATTGACAGCCAAGAGCCCCTTCCTGATCATAAGTTTCAAGCCCATACGTCATGGAGCTGCGATGTAACTACCAATTTTATTTATCTTTCAACGCACCGAGGAAAAACACCATGTGGTAGAGAAGAAGGCCGGCAGACTTTCTACAAAGAGAGCAGTAGAATAAAGTGATTATATAATACTCCGCTGTGAAGTGTGTGTGGTCTGTGAACAGTGTTGCGGAAGGTCGGATAAAAATAACAAAGTCTGACTACAGACATTACACACACACTATTCATAAATCCCTCAGCACATTCATACTGGAATGTTTTACAGGTATGGGCTGATGTGATGTTTTGTAAGCACGCTTTTTCTTTGTGGGTTCGTTACTGTTGGATTATGTTCAGGTCTATAAATGCTAAAATCAAATAGAAAAATAGAGCTATAATGTTGTTCATTCTATATGGAAAAACACCAAACACACATTAATACATGAAAAGACTGTGTGAGTGGGCTTACAAATCTGATATAAGCCATATAATTGGCTAATTGTTTTATTGTTTTGACTCATATCATGCACTGTTGTTAATCTGTTAATGTGTTTCCACAAAGTTTTAAATCCTAATCTGCTCTGATCCTAATATATTCTCACATTACGTGAACCAAAGCTGCACTTCACGAACAGAAACCTCTGATGACGCCAGAAATGGGCCACAGCAACCAGCCTTCACATGAAGAGGCACCAGGCGGCTCGTTTCTGTCCAGAACCTTCTGCCTTCTCAGCGGGGACATGCGTGTCTGTGGAGAGTGGATGAATAGTCAGTGAAAATTTACTCTATTTATGATCTTGTGATATAACTTTGCTTAAGGTCACTCTAGATCCAATTACATGTTAATTGGGTGAGGATTTAAGATGTTTTTATTCAGTTTTGGCTACTTTGGCTTAAATCAGAGCAAGACAAAAATAAGATGATAGTGCTGAATTTCACACAGTTTCACTATGACATTAAGGCTTTAAAAACTGATGGTAGTTGATCATGGCAATTCCGTCTGTCCCAGGACAGACTGTGGTGCTCCAGCTGGCGGACTGGGTTTTTCGAGGGGTGGCCCAGGTCATGTTTGTCAACAACCCCGTCAGTGGGCTCCTCATCACGGCCGGCCTCTTCCTACAGAGCCCATGGTGGGCTGTGAACGGGCTGCTGGGGACTCTAACCTCCACTGTGTCCGCCATGGTGTTGGGACAAAACAGGTCAGGTGTCTTTATCCTCATCTTGATCATTTTAGAGGGAAAAACAGGTAGCTGTGTTCCTCTTGTTCAACAATCCAGTGAGCGTATTTTCTTATACATGAAGCCCTTATCACCAGAGAAAATATGTCTCAGAGTTTCACCCTTCAGCTTGTCATCCTGCATCTCTATTAGGACCTCTTAGCAATTTATTCTCTCTCGCTTTCTCGCCCCTTTTAGTTTCAGTCCCGTTCCCTGGGGGCGCTTTCGTTGGCACCTCGCTGTGCCACTTTCACATTTTGTTCCGTATTTAGCTGTATTTTGCGCTGACATGCCAGTTATTTCTGTTGCATTCACCTCAGACAGGCCATAAAGGCGGGTTTATACGGCTTCAATGGCACTCTGGTTGGCACCCTGATGGCTGTTTTCTCTGCTAAAGGAAGCTGGTACTGGTGGCTTTTCCTGCCAAATATGTTCATGTCCATGCTATGGTAAGTATATCTGCTTCATTTGATTTTATGCAGTTAAAATATACAAATAAGTAGGACAGAGACAGAGGGAATAGTAGCGAAGGCCGTGAACCAGAGAAGTCTTTTGTGCTCAGTGCAGTTCAATCCCAGTGGTAAACACAGTCAAACAAGGTCAGACTATAATGTCATTGGATAATGGTTTCAATAATCCATATCTTGCTTCCTGTTTCTCTCTCTGCTTTTGTTCGCAGCCCTGTGGTCTCCAGCGCTTTGTCCTCACTCACCAGCAAATGGGACCTCCCAGTTTTCACCCTGCCCTTTAACATTTTGGTGTGTCTGCATATTGCAGCCACGGGAGCCAGTCATCCCTACTTCCCGGAGGTAAAGTTCAGTTACACACAGAGGTATGCACATGTAAACACACACATGCAAATTAAATATAAACCTATTGCTATTTCAGATGGTTATCCAACCAACGTATCCCGAGCAGGTTCCCAATAACACCACTGAAAGACTGAATATCTCCCAGGTATGTCAGAAATGCCACCAGTCCTCCATCTCTTTAACCACATTTCCAAATAATTAGTGTTTGACTCAATTATTCCTGTCTGCAGCTGTTCCTGTTGGTGCCGGTTGGCGTGGGCCAGGTGTACGGCTGTGACAACCCCTGGGCCGGGGGTCTTTTCGTTCTGGCCCTGCTGCTCTGCTCGCCGACGCTCTGCCTTCACGCCATGCTGGGCTCTGCTGCTGGCACGCTCTCTGGTACAAAGAGTCCACTGCCGTCTCCGCTCAGAAGTGTGCAGAACATAACGCCTGCTGAGGCTACGATAGGAGACTGGGTTCCTCACAGGGGACACAACACACTGTGGTCTGAACTGTAAATGAACCATGACATGTTTCCCCAAATAGTGCTACATCAGAGATCATCGCATCATTTTTAAGGAAGTACAAAATCCCAGACAATGGAGACTGTAGTTGTGGTTTTGTGTGTTCAGACTTCTAAATGAAATTATACATCTTGCATGCCCTCTGTATTAAGATTCACTTCCCAAATTGTTCTGGAAATGTGTGTAATATTTGCTTACTGATCAATAATAAATAACAGAGAATATTTTGCTCTGATGTGTTGTGCAGGACTTGCTATGGCAGCTCCACTGATGGACATTTACTCAGGTTTCTGGGGATATAACAGTGCTCTGTCCTGCATTGCAATTGGAGGGACGTTCTATGTTTTAACATGGCAGACCCATCTACTGGCTCTAACCTGTGGTAAGGTGCTCAAACAGTAACATAATTATCCTATAAGACAGTCAATGAAATGTGCACAAAATCCCATTACATATTTTTATTTTGAAATAATTTGCTTTTTTGCAGCGTTTTTCTGTGCATACATGCATTCAGCGATCTCAAAGTTGTTGTCCATAGTAAGTAAGGATATTTTTGCCCAAATTAATTGCTACCCACGTCTCTGACTGTCCAGACATCGCTCATATCGTCCGTCATGCTCTCCCTCTCCCATGACGTCTTCTTTTCAGTTTGCATTACCGGCGTGCACTTGGCCTTTCTGCTTGTCAACTCTCATCTTCCTCCTCGTCTCCACCGAGACCCCGGCCATCTGCAGACTGCCTCTGTCAGTGGTCTCGTACCCTGAGGAGAATCGGCGCTACTATAGACAACTGGAGGCTTCGGGGAGGGCAAAAGACACTCGACAGCACGGCAGCCAAGCAGAGGCTCTGCTGAAGGAGGGTGGAAATGGGAGGCTGCCTGTCTAGTTGGTGTTTGGGTAGGGGTGGGGTGAGGTCATTTTAGGTAGGAGGGTTATGTCTGGTTAGACAGGGCGTTGATGGTCCTGCATGCATTCATCTCAGGAATGACAAATTTTTATTGTGAGATAGAAATTAATGACAGCTCTACAATTTACAGAAAGATATTGATAATTAGATTCTATCATGAAATTATTTGATGTGGTGTCCTGGCCCTCACCTCTATGGATATTTTTGTTTGCACTGTAGAAACAGTATGGTGTTCTATAACTTTGGTTTTCATTTGTGTTTCTTATGTACTTATATGCAGTATAAAATGCTTTACATTGCAGTGAGGCATCATTTCTGTGAAACAACATATTTATACAGCAGAGGGCAGCACCTGCCAAGGGAAGATGTGAGGCTCCTGGTGATGCCTTTACATTTAAGATTAAATCTGAGCAGAAATATATTTTTATAAATGCAGAAATAATGTTGAGATACCAAGATTATAAGCAACAGAATATACAATAAATCTGTCGTTGCACCGTCTAAGACAGTCTTGTGTGCCATCTTATCCGTGTATTTTCAGAGAAGCAGAGGGCAGATGAGGACACACAATACCTCTGGCTCTTTCAACAGCCCATTTTTAGTGCTTGTGCAGACGTGATTTAAAATGCAGCAGCGCTCAGCAGTGCAGACACCGAGCTGTGGGGGAGATTTTCATAAAGTTCTCCCCCGGCAAAAACAAGCCCTTCCCTGCCAGGCATAATCCATCACCACCCTTTTTTCTGTTCTCCAGTTTATCCCACTGTTTTCTCTAATCTCATCTTTCTCTTGACCTCCCTTCCGGTTTCTATTGTTTCTCTCCGTTCCACCTCTCTCCTCCTTTTCTCTTCTTCTTCCGGCCTTTCCTCTTGTTCCCTTTTCCACTCCTCCTATTCTGCCTTCTGCCCTCCCTCCGTGTGTCATCTCCTTTGTTCCTCTCCTCTTTTGTTACAACCTCTCTTCTTTTCCCTGAACACTAAGTAAGATTCACCCACTGGAGATAGTCAGCTGTGTGTCTGTGACATTTTGATCTCAGGGAAATTAAAGTGCCACGGTAATTATTTGCCATAGCTGACTAAAAGTGCCTGTCTGCCTGTCTGTTTCTCAGACTTCCTGCATGCTCACCAGCTTGTCTATCTATATGTCTGCCAACCTATGTGTCTGTCTGCCTGTCTGTCCGTCTGTCTACATGTCTGACAGTCTGCCTATCCATCTGTCTGTCTGTGCATCTGTCTGCCTATCCGTCAGTCTGCCAGTCTGTCTGTCTGTCTGCCTGTCCGTCCGTCTCTCTGCCTGTCTGCCAGCCTCATCCATGTGTCTGGTGTACCGCGGCACATGGTCGTGGCCCAGCCAGTATGACAAATACGAGACAGTCACACTCCCGGCAATGTGGGAGCTGGAGTACAACAGGGGTGAAGGTGTGAGACGAGGGGAGGGGAAAAAATAGAAAAAGAACATCTCATTCCTGGCTTCACACTAAAACATGATTAAAGATGTAAATTTGTCTGGAAAGTCTCATTTGCACATTATTCAATCTGAGCATTTGTGAGAACTCTGCTTAATATTCTTGTGACATTACAGAGGAACATTTCTTCCAAGCTACCAATAATATTGTCTCTTATCCATTATAGCCTTTAGAGAATAGTGACCTTAGTCAGTGGCTGCTCCGGCCTTTCACTGATCGCAGCTTTCATCCGCAGGACAGAGCGACCTTTGAAGGACAGGATAAGTGTTGGCAGTGTGACGGTGTGAGATGAGGTTGGTGTCACTTCCCCTGTGTCAGTGCTGCGCGCTCACAGCAGTGTGATTCACCTTCCCAAGTCTCCTGCCGGCAGCACCTACTGCTCCCACACACAACATGGCGGGGGAAGGCAGGACCGGGCTGAACCTGTGAAGGATACGGCTGCTCCGCACACTACACCACACACACGTATACACACACATACACACAATGAAACTAGCATAGGTTTGTGTCTTTGTGCCATCTGTTTGCCTCATTTTGAGCATCAAATCAAATCAAACCAAAATCAGATTTGACGAATATAGCAATCTCTGTGGAGTACTTCATGAATATGGTTAACAGTTGGGGCTTATGAAAATGATAAGACAGTAACAAAAAAAAGATAAGGAACAGCAACAACATACAAGTTTATTGTTGTGTCCATATAGTATATATCATATAGTCTATCTGTCTATCTATCTATGTGTGATCTGTGTTTTTCTTAAGACCCTGTAAAAAAAAATTGAGTGACTTCTTTTGAAAATTCAGCTGTGCTAAATTTACCATGCGGGGGAAATTGAGGACACAGACAAAGGCAGATGTGCTGGATGTGCAGAGCGAATACTAGAAAATATATTAGCAGCGCGAACAATACAAGAGGAGCGCTAGTAAGCATGTGAGCTGTCCACCCTCTCTGTCCCTAACAATAATTACGGCAACCCGACTGGGCACGTTAATTAGTGTTATTTCCTCTGGGATTGACGGGCAAGTGTGAGCGTCTGTGTTGGCCCGCGTGTGTACTAGTAATGCGTGCGTGTGTGTCTGTGCGCGCGCGCGAGGAAGAGAGCGAAAACAGGAGCGAGCACACACTCAGCCAGGCTGTTCCCGTGGGCAGGCAGAAAGTACGTTGTGAAAGGAGCTATTCTGATTCACTCTATCTTGGACAATCTGTGAATAGCATGTAAGAGCTGCTCTCTGAGTATGATTGTGGGTGACGCTCCTGGCTCTGCACGTTCAAACCAAATTTGTCTGCCGTTTCCTGTTGGTTGGATGGAAAATCCACTGGAAGCCCCATTCCCCATTGGCTGTGTGAAGGACCACATGAGAGGAAGCATTGCCATGTATGTATGCTCTTTGTGACACTGGTTTCATATCCATGGTTACCATGGCTACTGCCAAGTCAAGTCTGTTTCATAATCTTGTGGTATGTATGAAAGGATCTCCAATAAAAACCTAGCACATGACCTGTCTTTCATCAAAAAGAGCATCCTCATAATAGTATTTTTCCCCCAAGATATTATCATGCATGTAATCTGATATCTTTGGGAAATACCTTTCATTTCTGGGGACTGAATAGAGGTCATAAACACTCTGAAATTATCGTTTATTTTATTTTTGTGAATTATTTCCTTAATAATTACTTTTTTCTCTATCCTTTAATTTAGCAAAAAAGCTTATTTCATGCATTGACCCTGAATTAAACTCTTAAAATGGTTCTTTAGAGATAAGGAACAGCAATTGGGGATTTAAAA